>VMDR010013214.1:0-25302 GCA_007922815.1 Macrotus californicus | reverse complement strand
GACCCATCTCTGGGACCCGAGAGCACAATAGACTTCTTCTGCCATAGGTACATAAGGCCTCTCACAGCGTGGGATGTGCCAGGTGGGAAGAGTAGCCATGGCCAGGGCTGCAGAAACAGGCACCTGTACATCCAGACTCCAAACTTGGGGTCCAAGAACCCTAAACTGACACCTGGCCCTTCAAGTCATTGTGAAGGCACGTTTGTCAAGGTAGGAGATAAACATCTCTCAACAGTTTGCTCCCTTGTTGTAACTTTGGAATCTTTACACACCTAGAAGGTGAGCTTTCCTATGCATTTTGCTTCAGGTGGCACGAAGGCTAGGAGAGCGCCTGGTTTCAGGGGAGGAAAAGTCAGTGAGGTTCGGTCAGTTGTGTGTGTGGTGTCATTTAATTTGATTTATTACTTTACTTTATGCAGTCGAAGGAAGTTCGCCCATCTGTCTTCAGAAAGGATGAATTTCTAAACGAAATAAAAACATTTCTGCATCCCACCTCTGCCAAAGTACTTTCAGGAAGGATAAAAATACTTCAGTGTCACCGAGGACTTCAAGTCAAGTTCTAATGAGGTAATCAGTTTCTCAGAGAGACTGTGGGGTTCCAGCCCAGAGGCAGGGACCATGTGCTTATCACTACGACCTTGGAGCTTCGCCAAGAACCTGGCACAGGGTAAGTTCTTGGTTTGGGTTGTTTTTTTACTGCTATTCCTTTATATCATTATTTTTAAAAGATTTAATTTAGTTAGTTTTTACAGACAGGGGATGGGAAGGAGCAAGAGAGGGAGAGAAACATCGACTGATGGCCTTTCACATGCCTGCAGCCAGAACGCCGCCATGTGCCCCGATGGGAATCAAACCAGCAACCTGTGGCTTTGCGGAGCCACACCCAGTCCACCGAGCCACACCCAGTCCTCTGAGCCACCCCCAGTCCACTGAGCCACCCCCAGTCCACTGAGCCACACCCAGTCCTCTGAGCCACACCCAGTCCACCGAGCCATGCCCAATCCACCGAGCCACTTCCAATCCTCTGAGCCACACCCAGTCCACTGGGCCACATCCAGTCCACTGAGCCATACCCAATCCTCTGAGTCACACCCAGTCCACTGGGCCACACCCAATCCTCTGAGCCACCCCCACTCCACTGAGCCACACCCAGTCCTCTGAGCCACCCCCAGTCCTCTGAGCCACCCCCAGTCCACTGAGCCACACCCAGTCCTCTGAGCCACCCCCGGTCCTCTGAGCCACCCCCAGCCCACTGAGCCACCCCCAGTCCACTGGGTCACACCCAGTCCTCTGAGCCACACCAGTCAGGGCTTATTACTTTATATTATTTTTAAACTACTCTTAAGATATTAACATGTAAAGAGCTGCAAACATTGAATGTATACAACTCAGTGAGTTCTGAGGTAACTGCGTACCCACAAACCGACACTACCTCCAGGCCATTGGCACATCCGTCACTTCCCAAAGTTTCCTCCCACCCCTTATATTATAATTACTATTAGTACCATTCACATTACATGTCAAGGATACAACGTAAGATTTACCATCCTAGCAGATTTTAAGTGCTCAATACAAGAGTGTTAGCCATAGGTATGCTGTGTGGTGGATCTGCAAAATTCACTTATCATGTATAAATACAGCTTCGTACCCTTTGGCCGTCATCCTCTCCCAGTTTCCACCCCACAACTCAAGTCCTGACAACCAGCCTTCTACTCTTTGTTTCTGTGAGTTTGGCTGGTTTGACTGTTTTCTACTTTCTCTATGTAAGTGAGATCATACATGTTTGTCTCTCTGTGCCTGGCTTACTTCACTTAGCGTCATGTTCTCCAGGTCCATCTGTGTTGTGGCAAATGGGAGTGATTCCTTCTCTTTTAAGGCTCACTAATATTCCATCATATGTGTATACCCTTTTTTCTTTATCTATTTACCCAGCAATGAGCATTCAGGTTGTTTCCACATCTGGGCGATTGTGAATAAAGCTACAATAAACATGATATCTCTTCAAGATCCTGGTTTCAATTCCTTCAAATATATCCCCAGAAATGGCACTGCTGGATCATGTGGCAGCTTTATTTTCAATTTTTTCGAGGACCCTCCATGCTGTTTCCCATAATGGAAGTATCATGTTACATTCCACCAACAGTGAACCAGGGCTCCCTTTGTCCACATCCTCCCCAACACTTATCTCTTAATTTTTGATACGGACCCTGACAGGTATGAGGTGATAGCTTGTTGTGGTTTTGATTTGCAATTCCCTGATAATTAGTGAATTTTTTTTATTTTGAATTTATTGGGGAGACAGTGGTTAATAAAATTATATACGTTTCAAGTATACAATTCCATAGTACATCATCTGTATATTGTATTGTATATTCACCCTCCTGAGTCAAGTCTCCTTCGGTCACCATTTATCCCCCCTTTACCCTCTTTTACCATCCCCCACCCCCTTTCCCTCTGGTAATAACAATACTGTTGTCTGTGTCTATGAGTGGTTTGTATTGTTTTTTTTTTGCTTAATCCCTTCACCTTTTATACCCAGCCCCACAACCCTCCTCCCTCTGACAGCTGTCAGTCTGTTCTCTTACCAGTCAGTCTGTTTCTGTTTTGCATGTTTGGTTACTTTGTTCACTAGGCTCCACGTGTAGGTAAAATCATATGGTATTTATTTGTCTTTCTCTAACTGACTTGTTTCACTTTGCACAGTGCTCTCCAGGTCCTTCCATGCTGCTGCAAAAGGTAAGATTTCCTTCTTTTTTATGACCAAGTACTATTCCATTGCATACACAAGGTTTTTTTATCAAGTAGTGAACTTCTTTACAAATGTTTGTTAAATAAATGGAAGAAAAATGATTGAAGGAACCAGCATTGAAAGGATCAAATTTCCCAAATTATATAACACCCACCTTAACAATCATTTACTGACCTCCTGCTGTGTGCTGGGCAGGGCGCACCAAGATGGAGCAGACAGCAAACCTGTGTGTGAGGCATGTACTGTTGGGTGAGGGAGAGATGCATGCCCCGATGCTGTTCACAGGAGCGGATGAAGGCTCAGCTACTCATCTTGTCTGTCCAAGGCAACTGTTTATCAGAGTCTCCATCTTTAAGATTTACTGAAGACCCTGGGGTAACATTTCCAAAGCTCCAAAAGTTGGCAGAATAGCCTAAGGGCCCTAACATTTCTTTTTATCCAGCAGAAGTCTGGGCTCACTTGCTCGTTCTGCACGTGGGCTGGGAGTAGGAGGGCGGCAGGTGTTAGCTGCAGCAGAAGGAAGGCATCATGAAAGCAGAGACACCACATGCCTATGTGGGACTTAACTCGGCTTCTCCTGGAGCTAGGAAGCGCTTTCAGCAGTGAGTCCATAGCTGCAAATAAGACATGGTCACTGCTCAGACAGTTTCCTCTAATGAGATCACAGAGAAAAACTCACAAAGAATGTCTGCACTCCGTCCATTAAACTGCCTCTTCTGTCTGGCCTGCCATTAGGGGATCCCGCCAGGTAAGGGGCGAACAGTGTGAGCAGGTGTTTTTACCAGACGTTCTGCAAAATTCCAGGACTTAACAAGCCTTCTAGGGTAGACAGACATTTTACATACACTGGTTTATACATCACAGCTATTTTCCTGCACGAAACCCTGCAAGGCGCAGTTATCCAAAAGGCCAGACGTGCAATTTAAGGTTGACAAGACAGATCCGCACCACGGAGGAAGCTATGCCACCGATGGGTAATGAAATAAGTGGATCATGTTTTGTGGCGATGTCATCAATGAAAATTCTTCACATTTTCCTGATTACAATGTAACTAATAGAAGAACCCAGTGAGCAAAGGAAAATTGCACTAGTTAGCACTTTTCTCAAAAAAAAACCCAACAAAAAAAACCACCCATGCAGAATTTTAAATAAGCTATGAATTGAAGTAAAATTTGCCTTTTCCTAAGTTTTTTTTTCCTTGTCTGGCAATAAAAGGTATTTTTAAAATTATTTTTAAAACCAGACTGCTTGTGGGTAACATGCCCAGGTTCGTCACCCCGGATCACACAGTCGATTAGCTGGCCTTCGAATTCTGCCTTGGGCCCAAAACATTTTTATTCTTTTAATGTGGAGGAAATTATGTTTATGAAGTTTGATTATTATGTTTAACTGCAATAGCTGCATCACTTTATAAAATTATTATGCTACACAGGTCTTCCTATTTATGAAAATCATCCAGCATCTTCAGTGCCTGAGGCGATGCCTGTCACGGTAGCACACAAGACAGTCAAGTCCCACCTGGAGGCAGCCTGCGCCACATGCACACTCAGTCCTTGGAAGTTTCCTTCCAAGCTCATTTCCTGAAACCCTGCATTGTAAAATAAACTGCAGCCTATGCTGTGTGTAGACAATGGGAAAGCTCAAATTTAGTGTAAGACACTATGCAAAGCTTTGCCTAAAAAGTGGCTCCTTGTAATGGAAATTTTAGAAAATCCACACACCGCCCTGACCGGTATGGCTCACTGGTTGGGCATCGTGCCACTAAGCAAAAGGTTACCAGTTCGATTCCCGGTCAGGGCACATGGCTGGATTGTGGTCCAGTCCTGGTAGGGGCACAAATGAGAGGCAATCAACTGATGACTCACTCTCTCTCTTGCTCCCTCCCTTCCCCTCTCTCTAAAAATAAATAAATGAAATCTTTTAAAAAATCTACCAATCACAGGGACAAAAAGTACATAAAGCATAAGGAATATAGTCAGTAATATTATAATAACTATGTATGGTGCCAGGTGGGTACTGGAAATGTCAAGGGGAACTCTTTGTAAAAGAATATGATTATCTAACCACTATGCTATACGTTTGAAACTAATAAAAATAATACTGGATATAAACTGTAATTGAAAAGTAAAATTTATTGTGTGTGCAATACCATATCATGTATCACATAAACGTACACTTGAAATCCATATAATCTTATTAACCAATGTCACCCCAATAAATATAATTTTAAAATAAAATTAGAATAGTCACCAAAAAAATACACTAATTTTTTAAAAACTCAACAAGGTTGGCTGTTTTAAAGAGCACTCGTCCATGGCGTCTGTGGATGCCACTATGGGAGGTGGATGTACTCCTGCTCTCCCAATCAGAAACTGTAACGTTCTCCCCAAGGGGAGATGTCTTCTGAGATTCAAGCAAATGCCTTCTATCTTTTGGAACATGGTACACCTGTAAGCTGGAAACAAGCTCGAGTAATGTGAAGACCTCTTTATGAAATAGAGACAATCGCCTTTCAGGCAGAAAGAATGCATTCTCTGGCGAGAGCCCAGGGCTCATGTAAAATAAAGAGAGGACCAAGTTCTCATACGTTGTACTTTTGGGTGTTACTCAAGTATAGGCTACTGAACTGTATGCTCCACGATGAAAAATTTCCTTCTGGTACCATTATTCTAACTCCCCGTAACCCCAAACAGGCTCACGATAGAAATCTGAGTACGTCAAAGTCCCAAGCGTAATGCTCATATCCAGAATATTCCTACCTCTCAGCATTTGGTAGGTCAATAGCTTGCTCTTTCACTATATAGTTTTTAAAATGTATGCAGAATTTGTTTTAATCAGGGGTGGTAATACATGCAAACATGGAAATGATCGTCATAAAGGAAGAAATCCCTTGAACCAGGTGTGGCCAGACAATGTGGGGTGGGGGTACATTGGGAGGCACCAGGTTTGGTTAGCAGGCAGAGGGAGGGAGGGGCAATTGTGAGCAAGAAAGAGCCTGTCCTGAGGTTTCTGCAGGCTCTGGGGTACAGGGGTTCTCCCTAGTTATCTGGTCCCTGCCCCTGGGGTGATTAGGGCAGGAAAATAGTGGCCAGGGATGTAATAGTCCAACAAAGAAGGTGCTGCAGTATGGTCTCTGGGTCGGTTAGTTTGTATATAAAAGGGAAGCTCTTGAGCAAGGCAAGGGTCTGCCATCTCTCGGAATTAGTTCACCCTGGGAGGGGCAGTACCTGCATATCAGGAAGGTCCCAGATGACACAGAAATTCAGAAAATAGCAAAAGGCATAATTCCACAGATGATTCCAGCCCTAGCCATCAACTTAATTCTACCCTTCCAGTCTTTGCTCGTGAAATTCTTGAGGCTTTATAGCAGGGAAAAATCTATCCTTGCTGGGCCCTGAATGAATTCCTGACCAACCGCCATACTCATGTGTTTGCTGGTTGCTTCGTGGGCTCTGTTTTGGAGTTACGTGGTGGTAGATAATCGATTAAAGCTTTGGCTGGAGTGATGGTAATTCCAATCAGCTCTAGTTCATCCAACCTCATGCAAGGAGGAATTTATGATTACACCCTTTTTCTTGGCATTGCATTTTAAACAATTAGTGCTTGTGAATGATATGAAAATGTGTTTAGCTCATTTTTCCCTCTGCCTGCAGGAAGGGTTCTCAACGAATAGTGATGCTAATTTTTTGGCATTCTCATGAAATTTTCCCTTATTAAAAAGAGAAGACACAAGCAGCAGTTTCTGTATCTGCACTACCCAAAGCAGCCCCAGTGAAAAACATGGATCCCGGCTTTCCTCAGCAAAAAGAATGGAGTTGCAGGCATTTGTACAACGTGTACCAGACCAGAGGGTGAACCCCCCCGAGTCTGCGCACAACAGTAAGAAAGGAGGAAGCCGAGCTTCAAGGGGTCAATTTCTCTCTGATTCAGTTTGCTTTTCATGACAAAACTCTGGCCTTGATGTGAAAGTAGCATCCAACCCAGAAAAAGAAAAAAAAATGTTTATTTTGTGAGAAAATGATGAAAATTAAAATTCAAAGGCATATGCCAATTTGAAAAGAGAATCTGAGAGCTTTGAAGATTCAGCCACAAGGGAGGTGGAAAATTGCCACAACAATCTCTGTGGTAATAAATAGCAAGAAATGAGGAAAGGCATAGAAGTAAGGGAGAATGTTGAATTCTTATCCTCCAACCTTTTCAAAAAATAGGGCTCTGGAGAGTTCAGAATTCAATCTCCATTTGAGAGGGTAATTTTACAAAATAGGAAAAAAAACCTTTTTATGGACTTAACTTTAGGTAATAACAGTCACAGGTTATCAAGGCTCTAGTCAGAAAGCAGTAAGTATCTATATAAAATAATGTGAATTTCTCTTTTTTTCCAATAATATATACAGCTTATGCTTAAGTTGTTTTGGGTTCAGAATAGAAATGTATGAGTCAAACATGACCACTCAGTGTTGTTACTGTAGTCATATTTAAAATAGTCACGTGGTAGGTTTCTATTGTGCACCTACTATGTGCAGGGCACCAAGAAATGAAGGTCATTTCGGTCAACATAGGCTCTCAAACTCCGGTTGATTGCCTGGATCATCGGGAGATCCTCCTGAAAGGGGTCGGCGCAAAGGTACTGGCTGCCCTCAGTGCAGACAAGACACGCTGTAATTTTCAAAAACACTTTTCTTCACTGTAAAGAGGAAGTAATAATAACAGTAATGGCAGCAGCCATAAAAAATAATAGCATTCAAAAATCCAGATGAAAAAATAGAACTTTCTAACATAATTATAGCTAATAATACTGTGTTATCCTCTTGAATGTTGCTGAGAGTAGTTTTTGTTTTGTTGTTGGGGTTATTTTTGTTGTTGTTGCTGTTGTTTTTTTGTAATGGATTAACATTCTAAGTTGTTGCCAAAATCTGCTTGTGAAAGTGCTTTGTATTCCTGAGGTGCCTTTCCTCCATGTTTCAAGTCATTCTGGCCGATAAACGCCGCCACTTGATTAGAAAAGTTTTGGTGTCTGCCATGTACCCTCTGCTGGCCAAGCACTGAAAGCCAGATGTCAGCTGGAAAATTAGCGGATACCTCTCTTTAACACCTGAGCCTGTTTTCATCGTGATGGGTGACAAAGCTGTTCACACAATTGGATGGGACGGGATCGGGTCACCGCACTTAGGTTTCAGCTTTCAGCCAGCTTTGTACCGCTCTCCGCATGGTTCTGTGCTGCACGTGTGGATGCTTTACACGGGGCTTCTAGGTGCTTTTGACAGGTTTGCTTTTGGTGTCTGTTGTTCGTATAACAGCTGGGAAATGAACAGCCACAATGAGGTCTATGGCCCTTTAAACCTACATATTTTGGATGGTGCCACTAAGCAGGAAGTGAGACCCTATAGTCACTGATCTCATGACTTAATCAGGTCTTAGATACATGCATTAAAACATGCTTATGACACGTAGAAATGTTCAAAGTATTTGGGACCCAGAGGAATGTGAAAGAGAAACGTGACAATCAATCACGAAAACATCACCCTCTTCAAGGAGGAGAGAGACCATTTCCTACAGGAAGGGACCGCTCAACGTGTTTTTAAAAACTGAGATATAATTGACATATTGCACTGATTAGTTTAAAAGCACAGCATAGTGACTTGATATATGTACCCACTGTGAAATGATTACCACTGTAAGTTTAGTCAACACCCATCCCCATGCATCGGTACGAGTTCTGTTCCTGTGATGAGAGGTTTTAACGGCCTCTCTTAGAAACTTACGAACAGCCAGCACAGTATTAATTATAGCCGCCATGCCGTGCAATGCACCCCCAGCACCGATGTGTCTTATGGCTGAAGGTGTGTGCCTTCGGACCACATTCATCCCTTTCACTCCCCACCTCCACTTGCCTCTGGCAACCATCAACCTATTTTCTGTGTCTGTGAATTCGGTTTTTGTTTTGTTTTTAGTTTTCACACATCAATGAGATCATACACTGTTTTTTGTCTTTCTCTACCCAATTTATTTTGCTTCGTTTAGCGTAACGCCCTCAAGGTCCATCCATGGTGTCTCACATAGGATTTCCTATGTTTTTAGTGGTTGAATTATATTCAATTCTGTGTGTGTGTAGGTGTAGGTGTACACATATGTATGCATGCACACATACATGTACACACACATACCACATTTTCTTTACCCGTTAATCTGCTGATGGGCACTTGGGTTGTTTCCATGTCTTGACTATTAGAAACAGCGCTGCCATGAATATGGAGGTGCATGCATCTTTTCGAGATAGCGATTGTATCTCTTTCAGATAAATACCCAGAAGTGGAACTGCTGGATCACATGGCAGTTCTGCTTTTCCTTTTTCTGGAACCGCCATACTGTTTTCCATAGTGGCTGCACCGACGGACACCCTATCATCAGTGCACACCCCCACACCTATTATCCTCTGGTTGATGACATCGCACTAACAAGTATGGGGGACATTGAAAGGGCACAGCGCTTTACATTTAGGTGGCACTGTATGTCTGCACGGCCTGTGCACAGACATTAAACAGTCAGACAAAGGGGACAGTGTCTCTGACTGGACAGGTGCCTTTGAGTGTCCTTCTCAAAGTGTGGGGCCGGGACTAGGAGCATGGGGTCACCGTAGCGGATTCCTGGGACCTACCCCCAAACTGCTGAATTACAGACTCTGGAGATGGGTTTGCAGGTCCTCCACTTGAGCCATGCTCGAGGGTGAGAAGTGCTGGCTCAGAGAAAGAAGCCGAGCACACTGAGTGCGGGGGTGGGGAAGAGCGTGGTGTACGGTCACTCTGACCGAGGGTCGAAAGCTGGCTTCTCCTGTCCCTCCAGGGATCATTCAGTGATGTTGTCTCAGTGCCCATCTCCACCACGGGAATAATAACACCACTGATCGTAGGGGGCTGCTGTAAGGACTAAATGATGAGATGCATGCAGTGCTGGATTTAGCACTCAGTAAATGTTAGAGAGTATTAAACGAGTCATGTCCACTGAACACAGAGATCAGAAAGGACCAGGCCTTGGGGTTACATGGGTAGAAAAATACTAAGATGATATCTGAGTAAAAGAATGTAGAAGCCAACACATAAATAAAGTGGCAACTGCCTGCTTTCACTGCCAAGTCATTTTCATATTTGATTCAGGCAGAAATCCCCCCCGACTGCAGAAACAGAATTGTCTATAATAACAGCAATATAAGTTGCTGTATGTGCTTTCCTTACGTAATACAGATAGAGGAAAATAAGCAAAGATTGATAAATCTTTATAACACTGCTATTTTTCAAGTGTCCCTGTCCTTGGAAGTTCTACGGCTGCCCTGTTTCAGCGCCGTTGTTGGTATTAAACACGCTGCCGTGGCTGTGGGAAAAATAAAACAGGTATGTTTCTGTGCAGAACCGCGTAGGAGAGAGCCTCGCTATCTCAAGAGCTGCTCAGAACCCTTCGTTTAAGAAACGGTGAGCCCTCTCAACGGTACAGCGCACGAGGATGCTTTTTTTGCTACGTGGAAACAAGTCAGAGGCATCCAGGGCTGGCTTTGACAGCTGTTGTCTCTCATTTTCAGCCTGACATAATGAGTTTCAAGGCTTCAAGCCTGCTGCCCAGGAGTGGAGGTGGGGCCCGAGGAACTGCTCTGGAAGACTGGAGAAACTGAGCATGATGGGAAGGAACAAACGTGGTCTCATCTTTACTCTCCAGCTACCTGCCTGGCATTTATTTACTCCTGGTGGAATTCGAAAAGTCAAATCATGATTCTTAGCGCTGTAAAACGCGCCAGGGCACGTTAGACTTGTATTGTACATGTCCGGTCTAACAACACAGAGACAGAGATAAGGGGGGCACACGGGGTTGGCCAATCAGATGAATCTTACTCACCACCTGTTGAAGGTATGATATCATTTCTTGCTTCTTCAGAACCTAAGGGCATTCTACTTATACTGAATTATATTTACTTAAAGCCACATTATCTACTTACAGAATATAACATAAATTTCATTGCTTTGAATCCAGTGTTATCCTCCAATATTAAGAGTTAATAATTTCCACTTGGCCATATTAAAACCCACCATATTTCATGAGGAAGTAGGTTCCAAAGGTGAGGTAGTGAATGGTTAACTATCAACTAGTGGGACAGAAAATAGGAGAATGACATCAGGTCAAATCAGAAATCAACAAACAAGGGCTCACAGGCCAAATCGAGCCAGCCACTATTTTTGTATGGCCCATGAGCTAAGAGTAGTTTCATATTTTTAAGTGGCTGAAAAAAAGATCTAAGAATAACATTTCACAACTCATGAAAATGGCATAAAATTCACACTTCGGCATCAACAAAGCTTCCTGGGGAATGAATGTATATTGTCTATAGCTCCTTTGATACTCTAATGAGAGACAGTATGGCCGACAGTCTGAAATATTCACTATCTGGCTCTCTGCAGAAAGCCTTTGCCAACCCTGAGTTAAATGAACAGCAAGAGTGGAATGAATGGCAGTGGACGTGAGTGGGCTTCACTCACACCACAAGTGGCCAGAGGGATTAACGAGTCAACAGACCTGACAAAGATTCCAAATCCCACTAGAAGGAGGGAAGGGGCGTCATGGCGGACAATCGATGGGTAAACATTCTCGTGTCTTCAGTCGTGGGAAGGCGAGGATAGGTCTATTGGATCCATCTTTCATTGTTAAAATTCCACTACCAAGTGGAAAGAAACACACGCTCTCCAAAAACTATAGTACGTACAGTAACGCAAACAGCTAAGCTTACTAACTGCTTCCATTGTTCTGGGCAAATGTGCATTATTTCACTAAATCCTCACATTAATCCTGTGAGGTCATTACTACTATTTTCATTTGACAGAGGAGAAAACTAATGTTTAAACAGTTTAAATAACTTGCCCGGTTAATGATTAGGGCTCATTTTTACTCCGTACAAACGTCACTTAATCTTGAAAAATTGCTCGCTCCATCTCTTATATTTTTAAGTTGGGTGTAATCTTTTAATTTTGAATATCTACCTTTCTTGTTGGACAACAAAAAATATGGGAGGAAAACATGATGGAGACTGAAGCAGAAAGTCAGGCTGACCAATTAAGAAGAGGGCACAGACAGTGGCCGGCACTATAAGCTGTCTTCAAGGTGGATCTGCACCTCGCCCCGGGTAAGGGGTACATGTTCCAGACCTCCTTGGCAGCTAGAGTGATCCTAAGACCTGGATCTCGCCATGGAGATGCGGATAGGGTCTGTTGGGGGATCTTGGAAAACATGTTTTTCTAATAAGAGGAAAAGATATAGCTGGAACCACTTCTGTTTTCTCCTCTATGCTTTAAAAGTGAGTGTGATGTCTGGAGTTACAGCAGTCATTTTGTGACCAAGAGGCAACAAACACAGGGTAAAACAAAGGATTGCAAAGATGCTGCTTCTGAACCAGTGACAAAATGTCTTATTCAAATTCCTTCACTTAGGTGGCTACTTGCAACCACTCATAACTGACATGCAGATAGAACAAAGCAATAAAGACATTTAACTAATCTCTGTATCCTGCCCTTCCTAGTTCCAGGATGAATTGTTCCTGACATAAAAAGTTTCAAACTCTTATGATATTTCATAACAACAAATATACATACTCTATACTTAACCGAGGTAAGCCTTTATTAAGATGAAACAGGCATTCATTTGTTCTTTCATGCTCTCACTCAAAGGATGCCTGCTAAGGATCTATTTCTGCGGATCAGGCACCGTAAGGAGATGCTTGAGGAAAAGAGGTCTCAGAACTCAGCGAGCAAGAGGGAGGCACTTGACCCAGAAAGTCTAATTACCAGGAATCATTACTATTATATTCTGTGGGAGGCCATACAAAGTCCTGATAAATAACACAGGTCTCTTGAGTCAAAAAAGACCCGGGTTTGAGCTCCTGTTCTGTCCCTTACAAGCTTGGGGGGGATTTATGAGAGTCCTTTGACTTCCTCTGAGTCTGGCCTGTCATCTCTGCCGGGAACAAGAATGTTTACTTCATCAGGGAGACAGGTGACTGAGACAGGGTGATCCTGGTACCGGCAGAGCCTGACCCGGTCGGTTAACGGAAGTTGCCATTATTATTATCATCAACATGGCAGGATACAAACAACATATATTTAAATACCAATGAGGAAATGAGGTGAGGGGGGAAAAGGCAGATGTGAACCAGGGAAGGCTGTCTGGAGAGAGGAACATTTGAGCTAGAAACAGATGAACAGAAGTTTGCGGGAGGGAAATTAAGAGGGAGAGTGGAACACAATGAACCCAGACAACTGCCTTAGTAGCAAGTGTCCGGCGGAGATGGCAAATGGGGTCAAGACGGGGCGAGCTGAGAGAAGGGGCAGGCCATGAAACTGAGAGGCCAGGCTGGGGCCAGATGGTGCAGGGCCTAACAGACACGGGCTGGATATGATGCTTCATCCCACCAGCAAGGAGAAATCGGAAAGAGTGCAAGGTCTGTAAGCAAGAATTGACATAATTGGGTCTCTGTTTTAGGTGGATAATTGGCGGCGGAACAGGCAATGGGCTGGAGGAAGTGGAAATGTGAGTAACAAGAACCCTCACGAGGTTATTTCTACAACCAAAGAATAATTACAATCACACCAAGACAGTGTTACTGGGGCAGGAGGATAAGGGTAGGTTTTGGACATATTTTGGAGGCAGAAAAATCAACTTCAGAGACCAGCGGGCTTTGGACAGTTAAGAAAATTGAAGCCTCAAAATTGACTCTGAGTTGTCTCGATTAAGAGGTTGAGGGGCCATAAATGCTATTACGTGAGATAGGAAGCTCAGGAACAGGATTAATAAGCGGAAGTTCAAATTATAAGAATGTGGCCTTTTTTGGAAGTTAGCTCTGTCTATCAAACCCTGACTAGAGCCTCACCTGAGGCTCCCTGAACGCCATCCAAGTCTGCTTTCTCCTGCAACATCAATGCTGGACCAGCCATGAACTGTTCCTAACCAACCATTGCACATACTCATGAATGCCCCTGAATGAGAAACATGATTTCCGCCCCTTTACCGGTAACCGGTAACTGCACAGGAACTCTGCAGTCAGGAAAAAGCATGCTTCAACTACCATCCATCCTGCTGCCACCACGCCTCGTGCCGGGCCTTGCAAACGGTAAGTGCTCAACAACAGGTCGTTACTAGGACACAAAATCACCCTTCTTAAGGGTCAACTCTAAAGTCTCCAATGATCACTATACAAGCTCTGAAGAGACAATCATGGTAGGGGGTCTTGGGAAGAAAGGGTAGGGAGCTATCTGCACAAATCTAGGCGCTCTGTGATTTATCCACAGCTTCGCAGGGAAACAATATGGCACTCTCTTCACCCCCACTGCCCACAACCAGTTCGCAACTCTTAACCAGCTTCACATGCTCTTCACAATTTGCATCCATCCCTCCCACCCCTCAAAATGGGGCATGCATGACGCAAGCTAGTCCAGAGCATGTGCTCCACGTGTGAATCCTGTCAGCCTCGATGCCATGCTAGTCTCAAGCCTCCAGGAATCCTCTTGTTCTTTTTCAGCATCCTTAACCTGACCCACCATTTCTCACGTTCCCCCTGCAGCCCTAGTTCCATGCACATTATTCAGGAGTCACACAGGCTGGGGCAGTGTGGTCAGAGTGAAGTGAGTTTGGGAAATGATGGGTCCTTTTCCTAGGCACTGAAGATCTTCGGCATCAGCAGAGCCTTCACAGTTACTTCCCACAATGGCCGGATAATGGGTATTTTAAGTGAGTGTAGCTCCCCAGGATGGTCAAAGAAAACAGTAAGCCAAACAGTGTTTTCAAATCTTTGATCATAAAGATTGAATAAATCTTCATGGAATGATAAAATGAATAAATGAAATGAACAAAGTCAATGGAACGAACGCAAGAATCACCTACATATTTTCTCTGAAGTGTCACCCTGGGGTGCAGTTACACTCTGTTCCTGACTACATCAAGAGGAGAGAAAGCGCATCAGAGGTGCGAAAACACAAGGAAGAAATTCTTAAGTGTCCAAAGTGAGGAGCCTCCCTTTCAGAGAAAGACTATTGCCTTGGGCAAATGCCCAAGGGCAGGAGTTCCCCTGAGGGACACAAAGCACCTACACGTCTAAGGAAAGGACAACTCCAAAGAGACAGCCATCAATTCACGCCGCAGCTGTCTGCCAGGAAACTCACTTCTCCCTTCTGTCCATTCTGTGAACCCGATTCAATCAGCACTCCTGCTCTGCAAGGGACCAGCGTGTCAGAGAGAACTGCTACCACTCAAAAGCAATGGAGTGAGAATGACATTATTTTCAATTGTTTGAGGCCATGCAGTCCCCAGTTTTGTCAGCCCCATTTCTGGGAAACCTTTCCACCAAAGACGACGGCCTCTGCAGAAGTGGGGAGAGATCCGCACACACACCACTCTATTACAGATGCCGTTGTCTTTTTATATATGATTAAGGTAAGTCACATACAAATTCATAGGCACCTGGGATTTATGGCAGGCAGAGAAATGGTCCCCTACATATGTTCATATCCTAATTCCTAGGAATGCCAATATGATGAGGTACCCTAGAGTGCCCTGGTAGACCCAATGTAACTGCATCAACTCTAAAAAGCAGAAGAGAAAGGAAGAAGTCAGAGAGATGAGGCAGAAAAGGGAGGCAAAGGATGACAGGCTCAGAGAGAATTCACAGCTTTGGGCTGAAGAATGCTAGTTCTAGGAGCTAGGTCTAGCCCCCAGCCAGCAGCCAGCTACCGCACAGAACCGGATTCTACCAACAACCTGAAGAAAACCAGAAGCAGATCCTCCCCCAGAAAATAGCCCAGGGCTGCTGGCACCTTGACGTTGGCCTTGTGAGATCCTCAGCATAGAACCCAACTGAGCCTCCCCATGCCCAGACTTCTGATCCATGGAAACAGCGAGATAAATGGATGATGTTTTAAGCCATGAAATTTACTGTAACTTGTTACTGTAGCAAGCAAAACTACTATAAGACTTGTCTGATTAACCCGGGAACATTGAAGTGCCAACACTGGTTAGCCTTAGTTTAATTCCTCCATCCAGTATGTATTTTTGGAACACCTTACCTACTCTGGCCAGGCCCCTGGTGGGAGCCTTTAGAAGAACTAAGCTTATAGTGATGAGCAGAAGTAAGCATGTCCTCCAATGCTTTCAGTCCCATTAGAAACAGAAACACTAAAAAAGAACATTTACATGAACACACAGAATAGTAGACTGTGATCAGTAAAACGGAGGGGAGGTGAATGGAGCTAAGAGAGTCTGTATCACAGGTTCTGGCGCAGGGGTGTTGACCAAGACCTCCCTGAGGTACTGACAGATAAGGTGAGAGCTGCACTATAGGTGGGAAGGACGGGAGGGTGCAGAGATTTGGGGGGAGAAAGATCAGCAAAGACTTTGATGCAAGAGGGCACGTGAGGGATGTGAGAAAGTGAAACACCGAGGTAGCCAAGTTAGGCTGCAGAGGTAGGGCAGCAGCCAGGCCATGAGGCTTTGTGAACCATTCTAAGGACTTTTCACACAGAAAATAAAAACACACTTCATAAGAAAAGGAACTATTTGTTAACTGATGCAAATGACTTATTTTTTGATTAATGATTATAGAAACCGTTAGACATATGAATGATCAGGGTGTCCCTGTGGGCTGTGGACTTTCAAAGTTTTGATCCGTGGCTCAGGAAATGAAGAACAAGCCCTGCCCTTCAAACATCTGATCACTCCCAGGTTTAGAAAAAGCCTTACACTCATTATTATAAAATTTAGAGAGTCAAAGGAAGTGATTTGTTCCCTCTGAGACTTACTTTACGTCTGCAAAGTGGAAATGATATTTTCACATAACGAGGAGACACAACAAATACTTGTTGAGTAAATAAGTAAATAAATTCCTGCCCTGCCTGACTCAGAATCAAATGAGAACCAAGTATATGCATGCACTTTGGAAAGTGGAGAGTGTTTCACAAATGTGAATAATTATTGCCATTATTAAGCTAACGATGTCTTCATTCAGGTCGAGATGGTGTAATGATTCTAAGGACAGAGGTAGCAGCCCTGCCAATGATACTGATAAGTGGATGAGAACAGGTCCGTGAAGAAGGTCCTGGGACTTTCACCCATGGACATGCCTATGCCTGGAACAGCAGCTACCTGCCATGGACAGATTAGGGGACATCAGGAAAAGGACGAGGAGTGAGCCTAGACAAGGTGTCTTGAGCTCTGGGCTTCTACGTAAACTTGCTCTAACTAGAACAATACAAAGGCCCCAATAATTCGGGGGGGTGTTAATCCTCCACAGGATTATCATTAGAGTTAAAACCTGCCAAAAATTGCAATCAGTAAAAATCTGAAATTCTTTAAAACATAATTTTGTATGGTAGCCCGAGCCTTTCCTTGAAAACCAGAGAAAATTGTTTCCATGGGGGCTCTTTCTAAGATCTAACTCTGGCCAAGAATTTAAGTGGTTTCCTATCACAGAGAGAATAGCATAGTTTTAAACGTACAAGATGTGGAGTCCAACAGAACTGTGTTTATCACTAATGGGAAGGTTTCTTAGTGGCTAAGACTCCGTTTTTTTCATCGGTAAAATAGGAATGATAATAAGACCATGCAAACACGGTCTTTGTGCTTTTGTGGTGCCTGGTGCATAAAAAATACTTGGGAAATACTATTATCACCATTGATCCCCACTGTCTGGGGGAGCCTGAAAGCCTGAATCACTTTCAGACAGAAAGAATGTTTAGAAAGCACAAAGCCGTAGCTCAGTAATTGTTCAGCAGCCTAATTCTTTTCTCCCCAATATTAAATAAGTAAAAATTAAATTAAATTAAATTAAAGTCTGCCTCCACAAGATTTCCTAGCGGAGCTGTTTGTCTTTGCTGGGGGTTACATGTTCAAGGCAGCAATTAACAGCAAACCTCAGGGTTGTGTGCCATACAGAAAGTAGTACATTCTTATTGCAGGGCCAGATCTCAACCTCTGGCATTTGAAATACTTTGGAGATGGGAGTCATCGTGACTTCAGATTCGACTAACCCCTAGAAAGCAGAGAAGACCAAGTCACTCATCTGCAGTACCAGAGCAGAGCCCTCTAAGCCAAGCCCAGAGTTCAGGCATGCGGTAATTAGGTCTCTACATGTACTCCACTGGCGAGGAAGCCTGTCAAAAAAAATTGTTATCACAGGCAGTGTTAATGACACGTAAAGTGACAGAGCAGACCCCCCGGAGACAAACGGTAACCTGGAGAGAGAGGGCCAGAGGAGGGCAGCGAGAGGCTGCGTTCAGACTGGGTTCTGTGAATACAAAACCCTGGCAACCCCGCAAGTAAAAAATGAGTCTCCTGGGATTGGAAAAGAGTGTTTCCTGGCCCAAAGAGATCTGTGCTGGGTTCCTTCACAGAAAGTTGAAATGTACTACAAAACCAGCATCTGAGAATTTGTCTAGTGCTTGATTTATTTACTCACCAACAGAGGAAGTTCTTTATATTTTGCTTTCATTTCATTCATTCATTTAAACATTTATTGAGAATGGACACCTATCAGACATAATACCCTGCCCTCATGCCTCCAACAGTCCACAGAGAAACAGAAATCAAGCAGAAACACCTGCAAACAAATGGATCTTTATGAATTATGATCAGTGCCGTAAAGGAGAACAAGGTTCAATGAGAGACGGACAATGTGGAGCAGAGTCCCTAATTTCAGCCGGGGCAGGCTGGGGCTTTTCCCCCGTGGGTTTCCTTTCCTGCATCCCCTGGACTATTGAGCTCACTGCCTATAGCTGTCACTCTTCTCTTATGAGCCAGACAAAACCCTCCAGGGATAGACAGGAGTCCAAATTGAGTCTAAGTTTGCTATCCCCCTTTGGATGCTGTGAATCGGACAACTGGTTTCCCATATGGTGCCATCCTTGACCACTGGTTCCCTGCAAATGACCACTCTTCTTTCTAAGTGCTCCTTGGAGCCAGTCCCAGTGGGTAACCAAGCCCCAGCACAGACCACGGGATAATGTGTTGCCTGGAGCGGACCCTTTTTTAGAAGCGGAAGATTTATTCCCTCAGCTGTCAGGAGGGCTGCCAGCAGACAACCCTCAGCTATACATCCTTTCTGAGAACTGCCCCAGTGAGCCAGGCAGGGTTATAAAGGCCCAGTCCCCTCACCTCAACTAGACACAACTATAGAGAACCATTTCTACATGGGGAGGGCAGAGGCTTCTTTCAAAATGCATTGCATCCCCACTTCCCCATCTGCTCCATCCTTCCTTCCCTTTCCCTACACAGACATGGATCCATCCCAACAGCCCTCCTCAGTAAAACCCTGCATGCTGATCTCTGCCCTGGAGCCCTGTCCAGGGGGGCCTAACCTACCCCCGACCAGAAACTGGGGGACAGTGGTGTCATTTCTTCTCTCAAGGAATTCATCTCATAGCTCAGGCATGCACTGAGCACTGCTGTGTGCCAGGTATTGTGTTCTGTTCTGACTCTCATAGCTCTGCCATAGAACTCAGTCTTTCTCACAGGTGTCTGCGATTCCAACACGTTCGATCCCTAACATCCAAGGCAGTGATGATCCAAGGTGGTGGAGCACCCATTGCTGCGTCAGTCTGTCCAAGCGAGAGAGTCTGGAATCACAAGTTCCTTGCATTCAAAAATAAAGCAGCAGTATCTTCAGCCCAGCTGTGAGGCACTGCAAGATGGAAAAAACACAAGTGCCCTAGGAGACACCCGGTGCCACGTGCTAATGAATCAGGATGAGGCCAGCTTTATGATCTGACTGGTTATCGGAGAGGTCAGTTTTTTAACCACTTCTTTAAACAGGGGTTTTCTTCCTGGAAATACACTGTCTTTTTAAGGCATCTTTGTAGCTCCATTTTTTTCCCACCTAAACTCTTTATTTTAAACTCCAACATTTTTGTTCCACATTCTCTCCAAACAAACAGTTCTGCCCCTGAAGAATAATTTTGTGAAAATAAACTAAAAGGCTTATATTTGTAGATTTGGGGACTGACAAGTTCTGCTGATTTAGAGCTTAATTAAGGACTCAGTACGAAAAGGCCAAGGTTAATATTTACACCCGGTGAGGGCTGAGTCCAGACAAGCGAAGCAAAAGCAGCATTAATCTCCGTCATGAATGAGTTAAACGCAGAAGCCACCACGCACAACAGATTAGCGAGCACACTTCACTGGAGAACTCTGCCTCATCCTTCTCGTTTAAAGGGAATCCACAGACACGGTCACCACAATGTCAGTAAGATCTTCACCATGACTTGTGTCTTCATTGGTTCAAAAGGTTCCAATTGGCCAGGTATTTTAAATTGTTTTTGCTTTTCTCCGCTGCCCCACACCAACCCCTATCTCCTTTACTATTATGGTGCCAATGCTTGCCCTGGGCTTCAGCTCCTGTGAATCTACCGATGCAGAATCACACTCTAAGGACACTCTGGAACCTGCATTTTTAGCAAGCACAGTGTGATGGTTACGTACGATAATGTTCGGACCTAGTCATCTCGACAAGTGACATCACAACTGGAACCCCCACCCAAATACATGTGAACTATGCCACGTTCCGGTCTTTTCATAGATGTGTGCATTCCCACCACCTTACGTGGGACTTCCCCACCCATGAAAACATCCACTCCGACCTTCAGTTCCTCACCCTTTCACTTCCTTGGCCCCACACTTTGACCCCTAATAGTAACCTGATGCCCCCTTCCTGACTGATGGCTAATCTGAGCTAGCTTTTCGTCCTTCCAAATCCACACACTGGACGTCATAGGTTAGGCCACAGGTGGCAAAATAGCTGAGGCCTCTTCTTGACCAATTACCACATCAATAGAACAATTCATTCATTCACTTATTTATGTATTCCTTTATTTATTCAATATATGTTAATTGAACACGCATTATGCCAGGAATTGTACTATGCCCTGAGGACACAGCAATAAAGACTCCAGGCTTGGGGCTCATGGTGTTTCTATCTGAGCAAACTTTAATTACACAGTTGTTTGAATGTGTTAGTACTATAAAGAGTGATTATGGAGTTCTATGAGGGATTTGGAAGAGACAGCAAAACACCCCAGGAAATGGGGAAATAATGTTGGACATGAACACTGAACACTGGGCAGCAATCAACAACTGGGCCAAGCGTGAAGGACGGAAATGGACATGGGTCCAGGCTGAGGTGTTTTCTTGCAGAGAAGGCAGTGTGCCCCAAGACCCCGTGGTGCAAAGGTGCTGGGCCCAGTGGCTGGAAAAGCTAACAGACGCCTGGCAAGAGAGGAAGCTGATCTCCTGGATTATGCTTGATCTTCAACTCCACTGAAGACTTTCCCCTTAATCTAAGAACCACTGGAAGCCTGGGGAAGGGGAGTTGAGGGGTCCAATCTACATTTCAACTGCCCTGCTTGGGTGTGGAATGTGAAGAGGATGAGGCCACAGAGTTTTGTCAAAAGGCTGTTGAGAGTGACAGACAGTCGTGACTGAGATGATGGTGGCCGTGGAGGTGGAGAGAAGAGGGCAGCGTGAGGACTCAGGAGGCTTTGGTGATGAACAGAGATTTGGGAGACAGCACAGGCCAGTGTCACGGACGATGCTTAGAGAACGGACGCATGGCTCTTCCCTCGGTCCCTGTGAATCCTGACTCATGGCTGTTCCTCTGGGTAGAAGGAAGAGCAAAGGACTCGAAGTACATATTCCAAATGGCACATGCTCTCTCCATGAGCCTGCGTCTACGTCTCCACTGTGAGGAAAGTAAGAGTGCCTACTCCCCGGGATTACTGGGAGATTAAATGGGTTAGTACACGCCAGCCACTGAGAACAGGCCTGGCACACCTGGCTCCTGTGGTACCAGGGCAAGGCCGTGGGCTCTAGAGACAGTTATATCTCACTTTCAACCCTGGATCAGGCATTTAGACATTTTAGTTATCGTATATTATTTTTTTAAAGATTGTATTTATTTTTAGAGACAGTGGAAGGGAAGAAGAAAGAGAGGGAGAGAAACATCAATGTGTGGTTGCCTCATGTGTGCCCCCCAATGGGGACATGGCCCACAACCCAGGCATGTGCCCTGATTGGGAATTGAACTGGCGACCCTTCGGTTCACAGGCTGACGTTCAATCCACTGAGCCACACCAGCCAGGGCATCACTGTGTATTATTTAGCCTCATATATCCTTTTAGCTCTATCTTCAATTTTTTCCTTTTTAGCTCTGTGTTTGCTTATTTCTTTTTTCCAAATGTGAAGTACTTCAAACATTGAAAATATAAAAAATAATGTATCAGGCACCAGGAACACACTGCCAGATTTCACAAATGTTTACATTGTACTACAGACCGATTTTTAAAGAAGTAAAGTCTCGGCTAATAGAACGCTCTCCACTGATTTCCACTCTTTTCCATTATTTTGTAGCCATTGTTTTGAGTAACCATTATTCTGAAGTCAGTGTATACTGTCTCATAGAGGTTTTTAAATATTTTTACTGCATATATAAATGTCCATAACAATATATGGCATCGTTTTGTAAATGCTTAAAATTTTTCAGTAAATGATATCATAGTGGGACTAAGTAGAATTTATCCCAGGAATGAAAGAATGGTTTTAACATTTGAAAATCTATTGCTAGAATTTACCACATAAACAGACTAATAAGGAAATAACACATGATTAACTGGATATAGTACGAGCATTTAATAAATATGCAATACCCATTCATGGGAGAATTCTCTTCAGCTTACTAGTGTATCATGCCAGGCCAGGGTTCCCTAACTTGGGCATCATTGACATTTAAGGCTGAAAAAATTCTTTATTGTGTGTGTGGGGGGGGGTTGGGGGGGCGCTCGTGGGTATTATAGGATGTTCAGCCTGTAGCAGCCTCCATTCATGATGATCAAAAGTGTTTTCAGACATTGTCAAAAGCCCCCTGGGACAAAAGAGCCTTGATTGAGAACCTCTGTGTAGGCAAGTCATTTAATCCTGCAAGACTCAGTTTTCTCACTTACAAAAAGGAGAAAATTATAGGACCGACACTCCAGGGAATCTGTACAATAAAGTGATGTAATGTATTTCTGATCACTGCTGACAATTTCACAATAAGCCCTCGACAGATGCACTTGCATGATGGTGGCTGTGGTGATAGTGATGATGGCATGTCAGTGTTGACGGGGGCAGGATGCTAGTGTTGAAATACACACAAGTGTGTTCATGTTCTCAGGATTCCCAGCTCTCTCTGGGCCCCTATTCACGCCTGAGAGATGTTGCACAGCCATTTCCTCCAGGAGGGGCTGCAGGGAAGGGAGGCACAGAGGCCACGAGGAGGCGTCGATTTCCAGCCCCAGGGAGTGGTGGTTTCACTGACACAGAGGGTGGATGAGCAATGTGGAAAAATCTCCCACCCTCGTCTAAAATAAATGTCCTGGGGTACAAAGGAGAGATGGGGTGCTGCTAGGGGTACTAGAGGTTGGAGGGACTAGAGGAGGAGCAGAGCCAGAGGGGCCATGCCAAAGGGAGACGAGGCCACCTCCAGAGGCCTCCCATCTTTTGCGGGATATCCCAGTCAGGGTCCACTGTCTTGACCCCCACCCCTGTAGGAACCAGGCATGCTCAGTCACCCCATTTACTCCGTTTACATGAGCTGTTCTCATCCTCTCACTGTGGCCTCCGGTAGCTGAGCTTCTAGACGTGTTCAGTAAGGACACCAGACCCACAGCCACCACATGGCACACCCAGCCGGGGCCGTGCAGGGGAGCTGCATGGTGGTGAGCTGGACATCATTGGATCCCCTGTGTACCGTGGCCTGAGGGAAAACCCTTTCTGGACACCCAGATGGCCCTTGCCACAGGAAGAGAGAAAGCGTGCGGAAGAGAATGTCACCTTACACTTACTCCCCACCCTTGGGTGAGACACAGTATAAAACAAGCTCAGGACCCCCCAGAAGCATTACAATTTGGTAGCAGTCACTTTCCATCGTTCTTACTGATCTCTGATGCTGGGCAAGTAACCTAACTTTCCTGAGTCTCAATTTCCTCCACTGCACATGAGCCTGAAAGTCCCTCGGCTCTAAAATTGAGTGATGTCTCTCTCTCTACTCTGCCAGATTAACCGTTCTTCCTAAATATGCAGTGCCGGCTTGAGAGATACCCAGATGTCATCATTTTTAAGTCACGAAAGATTGAGATGTAAAAAATAAAATAAAAATGAAAAGTTAGGCTACTTTGACAGACAGCATGAATTGACTGCCAGAGAGAACTTGCTTATAAAATGCCAAATTAATGGCAGTTTGACTCCGTTTTTATTCACCTTCTTCACTTTTACCTGCTATGATTTTTAAGTAAGTGCCTGCACCTGAGGCCAGAGCATGCGGATGGTAAAACAGATCACCCAGACCTTCATAATCAACATGGAAATGAAGGCCAGAAATGATAAAATAAGGGATCTTTAGGCAATGGCAATTGCAGCCATTTATTTTTATAACAAGGAAACAGAGGCTTTGAAAAGTTATATAACTTGTCTCACATGATTATGAAGTGGACAAGCTAGAGGTCAGGCCTACAGGATTTCCACACTCATAACCAAAGGACACCCAGGTATTGATTCTATGTATTTTATTCTAAGAGGTGTTTATATTTCTATCACCTCATAACTTACAGATTTAGTTGAATGGCCCTTTTTTTTCTCTCTCACCTGATCATTTTGATTCCAGTTCCCTTCATTTAGAAGACCTATCACTATTGACGAGTTTGCGTTGGGTTAAGCGTATGATTCGTTAGAGAGGACATCTGGATGAAGGGGAAGCATGAAGCTGTCCAAGAAGTTACCCCTGGGCTGTAGCAGCCGAGCCGCTGGCTCTCTGAAAGACTTCCCAGGGTAGAGCTAGATTCAAAGGGGACCCGCATTAAAAAAATGAGTCATTCGTCTCTCAGAACTAATTTTAAACGGTTAGAAAATGAGAGAGTCTGTGCAAATATGCTATGGGTTATTAAATCCTGGTTTGGACCACGCTGCAAATGGATGTGGGTAAATATCAGCCGCAGGAAGATAATTACCCGGGTCCGGCGAGCTCCTACAGTGCCAAAGCTCCACTCAGGGTGGGTTTCCAATTTGAAATGCGGCATAATCAGCCTGCTCTGACTTTTTATTGACATGAGACCTGAAACTAAGAAAGAAAAAAGTCGACACATTTAACTCTAAAAAATGTTATAATTGACGTGGCATAAAACAGTTAAAAAACAAAGCGAGGGGGAGAAATTGACGAGAGAGCAACACGCGGAGGGTTACCATCTCTAATGTCCAAACAAGGTCACCAAAAAGCAGAAACAGCCCAACTGGAAAATGGGTAAAGGGCACAAAGAGAGCTAAAGAGTGACGGACAATCACGGGGAAGATGCTTAAAAATCACTGTTAATCAAAGAAATGCAAATGAAGGGAGACTTAGAATTGTCCCGTCCTACAGATTAACAAGGACTAAAAATGCGCAAGGCCCAGTGCTGGTAAGAACTTAGGGGAAAGGCATTCCTGCACACAGCTGACCGAGGGTAATTGTGTAATAT
>VMDR010013213.1:0-25303 GCA_007922815.1 Macrotus californicus | reverse complement strand
GAGGCAGAAGTTTTAAAATACCTTCATGAAAAGTTATTGCTTGATCATTTTAAATTTGCTGGCAGCCCTCTGTCCCCTACTCACCTCCCATTTCTACTTTTTGGTGGATAATTCTCTTCTCCCTTACCCTGAAGATGGCAATACAATAATTCTAATCATTCTACCACTATATTAATTTCATTCTGAAAACTGGATACTACTGAGCTATCTAATTATTACTGTTGCTGGGGAAAAGTATAAAGATAATCCTTTTCCTATACTTGTGGGAAGTGAAGGAAGTGACTGAAAGCTGGTGAGAGCCAAGTAAGTGGCATTGCTCTCTCTCTGACCCCTTCCCCACACACAGCACCACAACGCAGCAAAGGGGGTTGCCCTGTCCTGGTGAATACCTAAGACTCCACCCGTTACAACGTAACTGGTGCACCAAAACAAATAAATATGGCCCAAATGAAAGAACAGATGAAAACTCCAGAAAAAGAATTAAGCAACAAGGAGATAGCGATCCTATCAGATGCAGAGTTCAAAACACTGGTAATCAAGATGCTAACATAAATGATTGAATAGTGTCACAAAACAGAGGAAGAGTGAAGGCTGTGCAATGTGAAATAAAGAAAAACATATAGAACAAAGTCAGCCCAGAGCAATTAGAAGGAAGGAAATAACTAGGATCAGAGCAGAATTAAGTGACAGAGAGACTAAAAACACAATTCTGATGACCAATAAATTCAGGAGCTGGTTGAAAAGATAAATAAAATCAAGAAGCATTTAAGCAGACTCATCAAGAAAAAAAGACAGAGGACATAAATAAACACAATCAGAAATGAAAGAGGAGATTACAACTGATATCACAGAAATACAAAGGATTATACAAAATTACTATGAAGAACTATATGCCAAGAAATTTGAAAACCTGGGTGAAATGGACAAATTACTAGAAAAATATAATCTTCCAAAATTGAATGAAGAAAAAGCACAAAGCCTGAACAGACCAATAACAGCTATTGAAATTGAAGCACTAATCAAAAAATTCCTGGCACACAAAAGCCCTGGACCAGATGGTTTCACAGAAGAATTTTACAAAACATTAAAGGAAGAGCTAACCCCTATCCTTCACAGACTATTCCAAAAAATCTAAGAAGATGGACAACTCCCAAACTCTTTTCATGAAGCCAGCATCATCCTAATCCCAAAATTGGATAAAGACATAACAAAGAAAGAAAACTACAGGCTAATATTGCTGATGAACATAGACATTGAAATCCTCAACAAAATAATGGGAAACTAGATCCAGCAATACAGTAAAAAAATCATACACCATAATCAAGTGGGATTCATTCCAGGGATGCAAGGATGGTACAATATTCACAAATCAATAAATGTAATACATCACATAAACAAAAGGAAAGACAAAAATCACATGACATATCAATAGATGCAGAAAAAGCATTTGATAAGGTCCTGCATGCATTTATGACAGAAACACTCAGCAAAGAGGGAATAGAGGGAGCATTCCTCAACATAATAAAGGCCATGTATGAGAGACCTACAGTCAACATCATACTCAATGGGCAAAAACTTAGAGCTTTCCCACTAAGACCAGGAACAAGACAAGGATGCCCGCTCTCACCACTCCTATTCAACATAGCATTGGAAGCCCTAGCCACAGCAATCAGATAAGAAAAAGAAGTAAAGGCATCCAAATTGGAAAGCAGGGAGCAAAACTGTCATTGTTTGCAGATAGCATGATAGTGTACATAGAAAACCCTACAGAATCCACCAAAAAACTACTTGACCTAATAAGTGAATTTGGCAAAACAGCGGGATACGAAGTCAATATTCAGAAATCAAAGGCATTTTTGTACATTAACAATGAAATATCACAAACAGAAATCAGAAAAAAATCCCATTTGATATAACAACAAGAAAAATAAAGTACCTAGGAATAAACCTAACCAAGAATGTAAAAGGCCTATACTCAGAAAACTACCCAGCACTGAAGAAAGAACTTAAGGAAGACACAAACAAATAGAAGCATATACCATGTTTGTGGACTGGAAGAATTAACATCATCAAAATGGCCATACTACTCAAAGCAATTTATAGATTCAATGTAATCCCTATAAAAGCACCAATGGCATATTTCACAGATATAGAACAAAACTTCAAAAATTTATATGGAACCATAAATGACCCTGAATAGCTGCAGCAATTTTGAGAAAGAAGAACAAAGTAGGAGGGATCACACTACTTGATATCAAACTGTATTACATGGTCACTGTTATCAAAACAGCATGATGCTATCATAAGAACAGACACAGAGACCAATGGAAGAGAATAGAGGTCCCAGCAATATTCCCAAGTCTCTATGGTCAATTGGTATTTGACAAAGGAAGCAGCAGCAAAAAATGGAGTAAAAATAGCCTCTTCAACAAATGGTGTTGGGAGATCTAGACAGCTAGTGCAAAAAAATGAAACTGGATCACTAACTTACACCATACACAAAAATAAATTCAAGGTGGGTAAAAGACTTAATTGTAAGTCATGATACCATAAAAGTCCTATAGGAGAACATTGGCAGGAAAATATCAGATATTCCACACAGCAATATTTTCACTGATATGTCCCCTAGAGCAAGGGACATAAAGAAAAGAATAAACAAATGAGACCTCATCAAATTAAAAAGCTTCTGAACAGCTAAAGGAAACAGCATTAAAATGAAAAGTGAACCAACCATATGGAAAAATATTTTTTCCAATGATACCTCAGACAAGGGTTTGACATGCAAAATACATAAAGAACTCACATGACTCCAGTCTAGAAAGACAAAAAAAAAAAAACAATGAAAAATAGGCAAAGGACTTGAACAGACTCTTCTTCAAGGAGGACATACAGAGGGCCCAGAGACATTGAAAGGATGCTCAGCATCACTAGCCATCAGAGAGATGCAAATTAAAACCACAGAGATGCCACTTTGCAACCGTCCAAATGGCCCTCATAAACAAATGAAGAAACAACAAGTGTTGGAGAGGATGTGGAGAAAAGGGAACCCTAGTGCACTGTTAATGGGAATGCAGACTGGTGCTACCACTGTGGAAAACAGTATGGAATTTCCTCAGAAAACTACAAATGGAATTGCCTTTTGACCCAGCAATTCCACTGCCCTAAGAGCCCTGAAACCAGTCCAAAAGAACCTATGCACCCCAATGTTCATAGCAGCACAATTTACAATAGCCAAGTGCTGGAAGCACCCTAAGTGCCCATCAGTAAATGAGTGGATCAAAAAACTATGGTACATTTACACTATGGAATTCTATGCAGCAGAAAGGAAGAAGGAGCTCCTATCCTTTGGGACAGCATGGATGGATCTGGAGAGCATTATGCTAAGTGAAATAAGCCAGGCGGTGAAAGACAAATACCATATGATCTCACTTTTAACTGGAACATAATCAACAAAACAATCAAGCAAGCAAAATATAACCAGAGACATTGAAATTAAGAACAAACAGACAGTAACCAGAGGGGACGTGGGAGGGGGTAATGGCAGGGAAAAGGTGAAAGTTATTCAGGAACAACTATAAAGGACACATGGACAAAACCAAGTGGGGGTGGAGCCAGGGGATGTAGGTGTTGTGGCTGGGGTAGCGGGTAGTGGTGGGTGGAAAAGGCAGACAACTATACTTGAACAACAATAAAATTTAAAAAATGGAAAAAAAGATTGCTGCATGTCTTTTTCATTTCTAATTAGTTATTGCATTAGTAAAGTTTCTCCAGAAAAATTATATATATATATGAAAGAGAGAGAAAGAGGGAAGGAGAGGGGCTGGCAAGTGTGAAGTTCACAGAGCAGTCCAGCACAAAATTCAGGTAAGAGTTGATACTGTCCTGATTTCAATTTCAGCTCAGGAGCCTTTGATCTCAGCACCTTCCACTGATTGGATAAATCCTATTACCATTATGGAGGGTAATCTGCTTCACACAAAGTCCACTGATTTAAATGTTAATTGTATCTAAAAAATACCTTCACAGCAACATCTACACTGGTGTTCAGCCAAATAACTGGTCACCATAGCCAAGGTGACACATAAGTTTCATCATCACAGTTATAGACATCTTCATAATAATGAAGAAAATAATTACCTGCAGGAAAATCACATTCATCAGAGTGGTTCCACAACATAAGAAATTTTAAAATCGTGACCCTGAAATTCTTTGACATTCCTCCCCTGAGAGTCTGCAGGGAATTCTGTGTCTCTCTGTGTGGCCTGATCTCCTCACAATATGCCAAGTTCATTCAGAGGTCCCAACAGGGAGCTTCTGGGCAGTATTTCAAACTGCATTCCAGGAGGAAGCAAGATGACATTTTAGGACCTAAGTTCAGAGGTCACATGGTATCAGTTCTCCATATTCTATTGGTTGATGCCATCACAACTGTCCCCAAACCTGGGAAAGGTACACAGAGCCTATCTCTGAGAAGATTCTCAAAGAGTTTGGGGCTGATGTATAAAAGCTGCCACAGTTAAATTAACTTAATTAACTTTAGTATGGGCTTTTATATACCTCATTTAACCCTACAAAACTTCCTGAAATATGATTATTTTGTGTAAGTAAACTGAAGCCGAGAAATATTCAGATTCTCCCCAAATCCACACACTTAGCACATAGTGAAACAAGATTCCAACATAGGCATTTCAACTCTAAATCCCCATACATTTTTTTGTAACACAGTCCTACCTCCCTTTCCAGAAACATAGGGAAATAAAGAAAAAGAAAATCAAATTTAATAATGATACTTTTTAATTGCCACCAGAGGTGGACATTTTTGTTTGGGTCTACCCAGCAGTCATTCACTCTTCTGATAATAAGCTAAATTGGTACTAAATTATGCAATGCCCTGAGAAAAATTAGGAAAAGTGTTCCATCAAAGCAGATGCAGTCCTAATATATTGTACCTAGACAAATGGAGCGCAGGCTGGATTTCAGTCCCTCATTAAGACCTCAGCTGGACACTGTCCTGAAATGAGAAACTGTACATGAAAAACTATACATATTGATCTTGCCCCAAATCAACCCTGGTCCTCAGAAAGGTGAATGGGTCCTACTCCTCCCCTTGCTCCAATTGGAACATGACCCAAGTCCGCCTAATGTGATTCAGTTCCAGGGTTCATACTGAAAATGTTAGAAAAAAAATTATTTTCTCTTCAGATATTCCTAGGAATAAATGTAACATGAGGCAAGAGTGGCTGGGGGCCGCTCTTCATTTCAAAACCTGAAACAAAGCCAAAACCTAGGAAAACAGAATAAAGAGATAGAGAAGAAACTAGATGCCTGGATTCAGCTGTGCCTGACAAGCTTGGACTCCAGATGCTTCAGTAACAACCACTCTCCTTTTCATTTTTAAAAACCAACTTGTGCTGAATTTATAATACAATCAAAAGTTTTTCAACTAATATATCTCCTTGTTTATGACTTAATTTTCCTTATCTATAAAAAACAAAGTCACCTTGAATCCTTTCTCTATGTCTGACAGAGAGAGAGATAGATATAGACAGAGAAAGAGAGAAAGTATTTCAAGGTGATATATATAAAATTCCTATATCCCTAGGACTCAGTTTGTTTATCTTTATAGCTAGAATATAGGACTGAAACGTCTTCATGTCTCTAACAAAGTTAATAGTTATGAATATGTGATTTTGTATAGATTAGGGCATAAAATGTCCTAGTAAGTTATTTCCACCCAGATAACTCCACAGAAGGCAGGTTGGAAATAACATTGTCACACTGCCCTCTGGTGACGATGTGCTTTGTCTATGCTTTTCTTTTTCCCTGATCAACAAATACAAGTGAAATTCCATAAGCTTCTGAAATAATGTTTCAAGTCTGGAACACATGCAATCCAAATACAGAACCAGAAAGATGCAGAAAGATGACCAGGTGAGGCCTAGGACTCTGCGGTCCTTGCCAAGACTTCAGCTCTTGCTCTGAATGCGCTGGGAACCAGGCAGGGTTGTGAGTAGAGGACTGAAGTAAATTGACTCACAGTTTTTAGGCATTCCTCTCTAGGGAATAAACTGTGGCTACAAAAGCAGGAATCATGGCTTATTTATTTTTGAGTTAAGGATGTTGTGGGAATATTATTTAAAGTGGATAGCAGATTCCTTCTGAAGGAGAAAATATCAGTTTAGAAAATAAAGCCATCAGGATAAAGGTCCAAATGGTCCAGACAGACAGACAGAAAACTGAATTGTTATGCATGAGACAGCTGGAGGAATGCTGAGCATGAGGGCACTGGGGGACCATGTGAGAAGGAAGTGAGTGGATGGGAGCCTCTGGGGAGAACAGGCAGCCCAAGACCAAAGGAAGAGATTCTGAAAGAGTCAGTGTCCTATAGTGGGAGGACGGACACTGAGAAAGAAAAGTATGAAATATTCCATTTCGGATCTTCTGACACACTATTCCAAAACACAGGAAATTCTTCAGGAAATGGTGTAACATGCAAATGCCTCTGTGAGTGGTGTTTTGTACAAATGAAGGGAAAGGATGGTGATTATTTGGAGTTGACTTGAGTGAGGAGAAGATCAAGAGTTGAGGACAAGCTGTGAGTATAGCCAACAACTCAAGAAATATTAGTATTAGAAGGAAGAGAGGACCACGGAAAGTTTCATGGAAGAGATGGTGTGTATCTCATCACTGTAGGCATGATTCAAAACATTATTATTTAAATAGTGAAGGAGGAGTCACTCCAACCCTGAACCGACTAGAGGAGGCAGTCATCAGACGTAACCATTAGGGTTACCTTTAAGAAATGAATTTTGAAACAGCTAACTATGATTTTTTGCTGGGTAAAACGAATATATCTAATATGTATCTCCATGAGATTTACAGTTCCATTATGTGTTTACTTTTCAAGCTAACATTTATTTTGAGTTAACTATGTTCCAGATCCTATGGTAAGTGCTCTATGGCCCAGGTATCATTACTATCCTGTGTTAAGGACCAGAACCCCAAGTGTCAGATAAAATTAACTGTTCAAGGGTGTATTACAACCAGTGAGGTGGGGGCAGAGACAGGGCTGGAACTCAGGCTGTGAATTCCAAAGTCCAGACTCTTAATGTCATCCCTGTATACTTCTGTTTTATAGTCATCAAGTTTCAGCTGACAAACATGCCATTAATTCAAAACGTGGAAGACCTGAATTTATTTGAAGAAAAGTCTGTAATAAATACTAACATGAAGTTGAAGGACAGTCAAATCCTGTGAAAAAAATGTACAAGTGTTTTCAGTAGAGGAAATCTAAATATTGTAAAACAGAAGAGAAATGGGCAAAGTGACCTCATTCCATAGAATTAAAAACAAGGGGGAAAAACCATGTGGAATCACTAGAGCGTTAAAGATACATTTTCTAAACATTGGTTTGGAGCTAAGGGAGTCTGGTGACAGGGAATTGGAGATTATGCAATTCATGGTACAAATAAGAGGAGTTTAAACCAACATGCCTTGGTGAAGTTTCTTTTTTTTTTTCTTTTTCTTTCTTACAGCTTCTTCCAAGATAAATTCAAAAGGATGGCTCAAGCCATCCTGGACTGAAGAAGGCTCATAGTTGCAGTGTAACATGATTAGATAATCATGGAAGGGATGAACTGTCAGGAAAGATTAAGAAAGAAGAGCCTGAGACACTGATATGACTTAAATCTACATTGACATGTTTTTTCTTTTACACTAACTGAAAAATTCCACAGCTTATAAAGTGAGTTTGAAGAAGTAATGAGTTTTTGCCCTTGAAATACTTTTTCTGAGGAAAAAAGATGAAATTCAAGTGTTATGATATAGAGTCTATAAGGAAGGAATAAAATATCATTGGAAATTAATGAATGCCCAGGTCTCAGGTATTCCTGTGACTGCTTGTCCCAGAGTTGGCAATTTTCTTCTAAAAGCACAGCTATTTGGATGACCTTTTCTCTCATTACAAGCTCATACATTGAGCACATGTACCTGTCAAACACCAAGGAGGCATTAGAAATTGCCTGTTCCTCTAACAAATATTGATTGGGCACCTTCTGTGAGGCAAGCAATGCCTCAGACTTGGATATAAAATTAGAAATAAGGAATATAGTCTACAATATTGTTAATAACTATACATGGTGTCAGGTAGGTACTAGACTAATCAGGGTGATCACTTCATGAGTTATATAAATGTCTAATCATTATGTCATACACCTGAAACTAACATAATATTATATGTCAACCATAGTTGAAAAACTGAAAATTTTAATTAGACACAGTTTCTGCTCTTGAGTCACAGTCTAGAACACAGGTGGCAAACACAAGTCCCTTGGACCAAATCCTGCCCCCCACCTTGTTTTATTTGGCCCAGCACCTTGTTTCTACCCAGTGGCAGTGCCAAGCTCTCAATTAACTGTTAAGGAGTAGTTACACTTATACAGTCCTAAAATTACATTCAGCCCTTTGAAGGCAACTGAGAGGCTGATGTGGCCCCCGGTGAAAATGAGTTTGACATCCTCAGTAAAGGGCAATTGGACACACAGCAGTCAGAAATGTGGCTCAGCTGGTGGGCCCAGATCGCCTTTCCACCTATTCACAGCTCTGTCCCCCCTATCATATTAGTACTAATGCCAAAGTGGTTACGAATTATGTTTTAATGTAACCCTTATAAGCAATTACAGTGTAATGTGGTATGTTCTCTATTAAAAGCACAGGGATGATGCCAGAGAAACAAAGAGAAAAGATATTCATCACATTGTAAATTGAAGTGGAAATGATGAGTAGTCTCACATGCTCTGTTATGCTCTCTCCAAACATACTAGCCCACAGTGATATTTATAAAGAAGTATAGACTTTTAATATTAGAAGGGATCCAAGAAATTAGCTAGAACATCCTCTTCATGCTACAGAGAAATATATGGAATCACAAAATGCTTCACTGACTTCTTGTAATCACCCACCTAGGAACGATCACATATACTTTTTAAAAGTTGAGCTCTGGGGTGGTCTGTTAATTTCACCCAGGCACTATGCATACTCCTTTGGCATGACACCTGTGCAAAATAATTATTACAGGAATGTTGCCTTGGTTCTTATTCTTCTCACACTGAATAAAAATTATGTGGGTAGTGTATTTTTCACTGCTAATTTTTTATAGAGTGTAATTATGAATGTCATCTAAATATTAAATGAACATATCTTAAAGATATTATTTGACTCACTAATTCTTGAGGAAAACAGGAAGCAGTTACAGTCCTTTGGAAGAATAATTCAAACAGCAGAGATAGATAAATGGATAACTGATAGATAGACAGATACAAGATAGAAACAATAGGTAGATATAGATAAAGAGTTTATAGATAGATAGGAAAATAGAGACATAGAAATGTTAAAATAATAGATTTGCTTAAAACATGAAAAAAGTTGACCAATATCAGTAAGACAGTAAACAACCACATCTCCAGGGGACACAATTTTTCTTTCTATAGAAAGGAATCATTCACATTTTTACAAGTAGTCTAGTACTTCTAAAGTTGTAAAATGGCTTTAGATCTACAGCGTGCAACTTGGAACTGTGTGTTAGAAAATGTTTAATTTTCCACTGAAGACAGCAAAAATCTTTTTTGTACCTCTCTAAGTCTTTTACAAATTTTTCTGATAATATCATGCTAATGCATTAATATATTATAACACCAATGCATTTTTTATAAAAGTATTGCTTCTATAAATTTATTTGCAAGTGTTTTTCCTGTGCATTCTACTAAATATTCTGATTGTTCTTCAACATTGCCTTATAAGGACATGATCTCTAAGTGTCTAACAAATTTGTTCATAAGTTTCATTGAGGGTGCTTGTTTTTATTAATTTTTTAAATTTTTTACTGTTGTTCAATTACAGTTGTCCCAATTTTTCCCTCATTACTCTGCCTTGCCCTACTCACCCACTCCCAACCTGGCACATTCCATCCCTCCCTTTGTCTTTGTCCTTGGGTTCTTTATAGATGTTCCTTGACATGACCCTTTCCTTTTTCCCTGTTATACCTCTAACCCTGCTCCTCTGGTCACAGTCAGTTTTCTCTTTATTTCCATGTCTCTGGTTCTATTTTGCTTGCTTGTTTGTTTTGTTGATTAGGTTCCAATTATAGGTGAGATCATATGGTATTTGCCATTCACTATCTTACTTATTTCACTTAGCATAATGCTCTCCAGTTCCATCCATACTGTCACAAAGCGTAGGAGTTTTTTCTTTCTGCTGCATTCTATGCCATTTTGTAACTGTACCAGTTTTTCATTCACTCATTTACTGATAGGCAGTTAGGCTGTTTCCAGCACTTGACTATTGTAAATAATGCTTCTATGAACATTGGAGCACATAGGTTCTTTTGAATTGGTGTTTCAGGATTCTTAGTGTATAATCCCAGCAGTGAAATTGCCAGTCAAAAGACAGTTCCATTTTTAGTTTTCTGAGGAAATTTCATACTGTTTTCCACAGTGGCTGTACCAGTCTGCATTCCCACCAACAGTGTACTAAGGTTGCCTTTTCTCTACAGTATTGCCAGCACTTGTTTATTGATTTGCTTATGATGGCCATTCTGATTGGTGTGAAGTAGCATCTCATTGTGGTTTTAATTTGCATCTCTCTGATGGCTAGTGATGCTGAGCATCATTTTATATGTCTATGGGCCCTCTGTATGTCCTCCTTGGAGAAGTGTCTGTTCAAGTCCTTTGCCCATTTTTCAACTGGATTTTTTGTCTTCTTAGAGTGGAGTCATGTGAGTTCTTTATATATTTTGGAGATCAAACCCTTGTCCAAGGTACCATTGGCAAATATATTTTCATATATGGTTAGCTCTTTTTTCATTTTTTTGATGTTTTCTTTAGCCCTGCAGAAGCTTTTGAAGTTGATGTAGTCCCATTTGTTTATTCTTTCTTTTATGTCCCTTGCCCTAGGGTATATATCAGCAAGGATGTTGCTGCATGGGATATCTATTTTACTGCTTATGTTTTCCTCTAGGACTTTTATGCTGTCACCACTTATATTTAAGTCAGTCATCTATCTTGAGTTTATTTTGGTATATGGTGAAAGTTGGTTGTCTACATTCATTTTTTTGCCTGTATCTGTACAGATCTCCCAGCACCATTTACTCCATTTTATGTTTCTTCCCCCTTTGTCAAATATTAATTAACCATAGAGACATGAATTTATTTCTGAGCTCTCTATTCTGTGCCATTGATCCATGTGTCTGCTCTTATGTCACTACCAGACTGTTTTGATTACAGTGGCCTTGAAATATAGTTTGATGTCATATATTGTGATCCCTCCTACTTTGTTCTCCTTTCTCAAAATTGTTGATGCTATTCAGGGTCACTTATGGTTCTGTATCAATTTTTGAAATGTTTTTTCTATACCTGTGAAATATGTCATTGGTATTTTCATAGTGATTGCATTGAATCTATAGATTGCTTTGGGTAGTATAGACATTTTGATGATATTAATTCTTCTAATCCATGAACATGGTACATGCTTCCATTTGCTTGTGTCTTCCTTAATTTCTTTATTCAGTGTTGTATAGTTTTTTGAGTATAGGCCTTTTACCTTCTTGGTTAGGTTTATTCCTAGGTACTCTACTTTTCTTGTTGCTATAGCAAATTGAATTTTTTCCTAGTTTCTGTTTCTGATATTTCACTGTTGGTGTACAAAAATGCCTTTGATTTCTGAATATTGATTTTGTATCCTGATGTTTTGCCAAATTTAGTTTTTTTGGAGGAGACTATGGGGTTTTCTATGTACACTATCATGTCATACACAAATAATGAGTTTTAATTCTTCCAATTTTGAGGCATTCATTTATATTTCTTGTCTGATCACTATGGCTAGGATTTCCAATATTATGTTGAATAGAAGTGGTGAAAGCAGACAACCTTGCCTTGTTCCTGATCTTAGGGGGAAAACTTTGTTTTTGCCCCTTGAGTATGATGTTGGCTATAGGTTTCTTTTATATGGCCTTTATTAGATTGAGGTTTGCTCCCTCTATTCCTACTTTGCTGAGTGTTTTTATCATAAATGGTAGCTGAATTTTTTAAAATTCTTTTTCAGCACCTATTGATATGGTCATGTAATTTTAGTCTCTCCTTTTGTTTATGTGATATATTATGTTTATTGATTTGTAAATATTGTACTAGCCTTCCATCCCTGAATAATCCCACTTGATCATACTGTATGATCTTTTTAATGCATTGCTGGATGTGGTTTGCAAATATTTTGTTGAGGATTTTAGCATCTATGTTCATCAGTTATGTTGGCCTGTAGTTTTCTCTCTTTGTTGTTTCTTTATCTGGTTTTGGAACTAGGATGATGCTGGCTTCATAAAAAAGTTTGGCAGTCATCCTCATTCTTGAATTTTTTGGAATAGTTTGAGCAGGATTGGAGTTAGCTCTTCTCTAAATGCTTTGTAATTCTCATGTGAAGCCATCTGGTCTGGGGCTTTTGTGTGCTGGGAGTTTTTTGATTACTGCTTCTCTTTCCCTAGCTGTTATCAATCTATTCAGGCTTTCTCCTTCTTGTTTCTGTTTTGGAAGATTATGGTTCTTGAAATTTGTCATTTCACCCAGTGAAATAAAGATTCATCCAGATTGTCAAATTTCTTGGCCTATAGTTCTTTGTAGCAATTTCTTATGATCCTTCATATTTCTTTGGTATTGATTGTAACTTCTGATTTTTTCTTTCTGATTATATTTATTTGGGTCATCTCTCATTTTTTCTTGATGAGTCTGGTTAAAGGCTTGTCATTTCATTTCAAAGAATCATCTCCTCTATTTATTGATCCTTTGAATCTATGTCATTTAATTCTGCTTTGATCTTGATTATTTCCTTTCTTCTACTTGCTCTGGGCTGTCTTTGTTGTTGTTCCTCTATTTCTTGTAGATGTAGGGTTAGACTCTTTATTTGAAAATTTTCTATCTTTTTTAGGTAACCCTGTATGTGTGAACTTCCCTCCCAGGACTGCCTTCACTGCATCCCATAAGTTTTGGACTGTTGTGAGTTCATTTTCATTTGTTTTTGATTTCTTCCTTAATCAAACTTTTTTATTTCTTCCTTAATCTCATTATTAACCCATTCACTGTTTAATAGCATGCTACTCAATCTCCATGAGTTTGAGTTTTTTTGAGTGTTTTCCTTGAGGTTGGTTTCTAGTTTCAATCTCTTGTGGTCGGAGAAAATGCTTGATATGATTTCAATTTTCTTGAATTTTGAAGTTTGTTTTGTGCCTTACAATGTGGTCTATCTTTGAAAATGTCCCATGTGCATTTTCAAAGAATGTATATTTTGCTTCTTTGGGGTGAAATGTTCTGTATATATCAATTAAGTCCATTTGATCTAGTGTGGCATTCACTGCCACAATACCCTTGCTGATTCTTTGTTTGGAAGATCTGTCCATTGTTATCAGTGGGATGTTCAAGTCCCCTACTATAAGCGTGTTGCTGTCTATACTGTTCTTGAAGTCCTGCAAGATTTTCCTTATATATTTGGGTGCTCCTATGTTGGGTGCATATATGTTTACAATATTTATGTCTTCTTTATAGATTCTTCCTTTGAGTATTATGAAGTGTCCTTCTGTGTCTCTTTTTATGACCCTTGTTTTCAAGTCTATTTTGTCCGATATAAGTATTGCTACCCTGGTCTTTTCTTCCTGTCAATTTGCTTGGACTATTTTTTTCCAACCCTTCACTCTCAGTCTGTGTAGGTGTTTTGTTCTGAGGTGGGTCTTTTGTAGGCAGTATATGTGTGGCTCATATTTTCTCATCCATTCAACCATGCTATGACTTTTGATTGGAGAATTTAGTCCATTTACACTTAAGGTTATTATTGATCAGTACCTATTCATTGCCATTTTTTCCATACCTGTGTTTCTCTTCTCTCTCTCTCTCTCTCTCTCTCTCTCTCTCTCTCTCTCTCTCCCTCTCTCTTCCTCTATTTCTGTCTCTCTCTCTTTCTTGTTTTTTTATAACAGTACCTTTAGTATCTCTTGCAGGGTGGCTTTATGGAGACATACTTTTTTAGGTTTCTTTTCTCTAGGAATCTCTTTAATACACCATCTATTTTATATGAGAGCCTTGCTGGATAGAGTAGTCTTGGTTATGGGTCCTTGTTTTTCATTATCTGGAATATTCCTGCCAATTTCTTCTGGCTTGTAGTGTTTCAGTTGAGAAATCCACTGATAGTTTTTTTTTGGAGCTCCCTTGTATGTTACTTGCTGTTTCTCCCTTGCTGACTTTAAGAGTCTCTCTTTGTCTGTAACATTTGGCATTTGAATTATGACGTGTCTTCGAATATTTTTTTGGGGGGTTCATCTTGTTTGGGATCCTCTGTGCTTCCTGAATTTGTATGACTTTTCCACTCACCAAGTTAAGGAAGTATTCAGTCATTAATTTTTCAAACAGGTTTTCTTTTTTTAAGTGCATTTTATTGATTATGCTAATGCAATTGTACCATTTTTTTCTCCCCTTTATTCACCTCCATCCTACATGCTCCCTCCTACCATCCTTCCCCCACCTTAGTTTATGTGTCCATGGGTCATATATATAAGTTCTTTGGCTTCTTAATTTCCTATACTATTCTTAACCTACCCCTGTCTATTTTGAACCTACAATTTATACTTCCTATTTTCTGACAGTTTTGGTTGTTTTTTGTTTTTAATGTGTTGTTCTTCTTTTGGTTGTGTGAAGAATGAAAGCATTCTACCTATGCCTCCAACTTGGCCAGAAGTCTCAAACAGGTTTTCTATCCCTTGCTTCTTTTATTCTCCTTTTTATATTCTTATGGTGGAATATTGTTATGATTCATGTTGTGCTGAAGTTCCCTTAAATTATCCTCATTTTGAGTCTTTTTGCATTTTTTCCGTTGCCTGTGTATTTCTTTCTACCATGTCTTCCAGCTCACCTATTTGGTTCTCTGCTTCATCCAGACTGCTTTTAATTCCTTCTAGTGTATTTTTCATTTCAGGTATTGCATTCTTCATTTCTTCCTGGTCTTTTTTCATAGTTTCTATTTCCCTTTTCATGCTGTTATTGTTCCCACTTAGTTCCTTATAGCTATGACTGAGTTCCTGGAGCATCATTATGATTATTTTTTGAATTCTACATCTGATAGCTTGCTTGCTACAATTTCATTTAGCTCCTTTTCTAGGGATTCCTTCATTCCTTTTGATTGGGTGTTCTTCCTTTGTCTCCCCACTTTAGGTTATTTTTTGTTTGTTTCTGTGTCTCAGGATGCTCTGCTTTGCCTGCCTATCTTCATGTGGTGGACTTCTGTGGTGAGAGTCCTATGTGACTCAGTGGTGTAGTCTCTTTGATATCCTGATCTGGATGCTCTAGGTTTCCCTTTTCTTCTGTTTGTGTGGGCTCTCTTGTTGTATTTGGGCTTTGCTTGTTGATGGTTCATTCATTGGTGGGTTCTCCCCCACAGATGTGTGACTGGTAGTCACAATTCCTGCCATGCCTTGTATACTGTTGTACTGGTGTTGGCTAACAAAGCAATATTACCAGAAAACCAAACACATGCTGGCAAAAATACTCCCTACCACATCAGCAATATCAACATCAATTAAGCAAAGATTAATAAAGGTGGAGAGAGATTAAGAATATTATAAGATAGGAAAAGAGGTTTATGAGGTGACTGAAAGAGGGAAATGCTTTTGAGTGGGTAGAGGGAGAAGAAATAATAAGAGTAGGGAGTAGAAACAAGGGAAAGAAAGGGAGAGAATAAAATTTAAAATGTAAGTAAAACAGGGAAGAGCAATGGGAAAATGGAGTAAGACAAGGGGAAAGAATACTATGAAGTTTGAAGTAAAAATAAAAAGTTATTGAACCATCTGGAACAAAATTGCAGAAAAACCACAGCAAGGTCAACAATGACAGCTGAGTGAAGATTAATAAAGGTAGAAAGGAATAAGAATATTATTCGAAGGAGAAAAGTGAATATGAGATGTCTACAGTAAAGAAAAATGATTTTGAGTAGATGGTGGAGGAAAACTAATAAGCATAAGGAATAGAACCCAGGCTAAAAGGGGGGGAAAATTAAAATAAAATTCCTAACTCAACTGATCAAGCACAGAGGGAAGGCAAAATGGAGTAAGACTAGGGGAGCATCCTATGGGATTTTAACTACAATCAAATAGTGAACAAATAGGAATACCATTGGAGCAGAACAGCAGTGACCATGATATCCTTTCCCAACTAGCCACGTTTTATAAAGGTTGAAAGAAAATAAGACTATTGTAAGAGGGAGAAAAAGAATATGAGCTGACTTGGGAAGAAAGAGTGCTTTTACAAGGATAGATGGAAGAGAAATAGTAAGAGTAAGGAATAGGAACATAGCACAGAGTGGGAGAAAATAGAGTTTACAACAATAAGAAAGGTCGGGCAGAAGGCAAAATGGAGTTAAGACCAGGGAAGCGTGCAATGTGGGATTTGAAATAACAATAATATAAAAAAATATATAATCTGAATAAAAAGAACACAAAATAAAAGACCAAGAGTAATAAGTTAGTTGGAATGCAACTGAAGCAAAAGAAAAAATACTAAAAAGCTATATGAAAGGAAAAAAGAAGAAAAAACCACGCAAGTTCTGAGGAAGAGCGAGATGAAATTTATTTCAGCTGTTGGTGTTCACCTTCTGACTTTCTTCTGGATCTATCTCTGGTTTTTCATCAACTCAAGGTCCCAGGATGGGTCATCCAACTTCTGGAAACACCGCCTGTATCTCCTTCACCTGTCACTAGAGGGAGTGTCTGTTGCGATTGAGAGGGTGGGGTCTCTGTGTCTCCCCTGGGAGGCACTATTCAGTCTTCTGGGAAAATTGTGGGTGTGTTCCACCTGCCCCTACACCTTCCATCTTGGTCTGTCTCAGTCTATTTTCAATAATGTATAGTTTCTAATTAAATAGCTGTCATTTTCACAGTGGGGAATGGGGGAGGAGGACAACCTGTGTAAAAGCATCAGCTCCCTCCTGCTTGGTGTAGTCTACAGCTCTGTGTGCAAGCCATGGCTGGGCAGAACCCTGAATTCCCCTTTCTACACACATTCTGAGCTTCTTGCTTTGATGGCCTCAATGAAATAGGCTCCTAGGACCCAGTGTACTTTGTCCCCCTGTGAGGATTTCAAAATGGGCCATTTTAGGCATTCCTCTTGGTCTCTTTCTCTTTCAGAGGAAATGCCTCTTGCAGGGTTGTTAAGCCTGCCCAGCTGGTTTTGTACATCTTCTTCCCTCTGCCTCCCACCTTCTACTCCTGCAGGAGGTGGGGGCTGGGTACAACTTTCCCTTCCCTGTGGTCACCACGGAAGGCGACTCAGTCAGGCTTTAAATAATCTCAGGTGTGCCGCTCCCAGCCCACTGCCTTCACAGCATACAGTGGCCTATACTCTCCACTCTGGCAGCTGAGCTGGGCTGGGGCCAAGAAATCACCTTGCTTTCCACCTTTTGATCAGTGTGCCCAACTGTACTGAATGGGAAAAAATCATGTTCACAATCCTTTCTCCTGTTGGCAGGGCAGCTGTGCATACATGGTCCAGGCGTTGGCATGCCTCAACTCCTCTTTAAAAACAAGTCTCTCTGGGTGCTCCCACATAGCTGCATGTTACTGTCTGGCTTCCTGTACATACAACCTATAGGGGAAATAGAGTCAGTCAGGCTCCCTCACCTGGATGTCCAGGCAACTAAGAGAAGCAGTATTCCCATAACCTAGAGAATGGGCCCACATGTGCAGAATCACGCTTTGTTATATATCTTGTCATCCTACAGGCTTTGTGTGCATTTAGTATATAAGGGAGTTGGGACTACCTGTAGCACAACAAGTGGCTTGTGGCATGTGTGGATCACCCCACCCTTGAATAAAGGTGTTTCAGGCATTCCCACAGCTCTGCAAATTTTCTTCTGTCTGCCCAAATCCTATGTGAACCTGCCTGGCCTTGAAAGGCTGCAAGACACCACCTCTCCAAAATTCAAGAGTCTTTCATTGTCATGGCTAGCTGTGGCCCTCCTCCTCCACCAGATCCAGGTGCAGATAGTATCTTTCCCACTCTCTGGCACTCTCCCGGTTGGCATTTACCACTGAATCTATGAGTGCACCACTAGCTGTGTGTGTGTAAAGCCTGGTTCTTCCCGATGACTTTTCATATCCAAGTTGCTCCTGGCCCAGGTCTGCAGATTCCCTGCCCTGGGAGGGGAGGGGGTTGCTAAGCTACAATCTCTGACAGATGTAGGTGCCTCAACTACAGGCACTACATAGCTGCTGGCACTGAGACTACTGGCGTCATGTCTGGGGATTTTCCCTGTCCACCCTTAAAGCTTCCTTACTGCCTGTTTAGAGTCTTCTGTACTCTTTGGCTTCCAAACTTCATATCAGCTAAGATTCTATTGACTGTTCACTTAATTTTTTGGAAAATCACCTAAGTGTCCAAGTCAGGTGCAAGAGCAAATAGACTTGGCTCCCACCTACTTGGCCTCCATTTTCCACCTCCCTTTTAAATTTTTAAGATCCTATGTTATCTCTGAACCTTTGTCAAATTATATTGTATAGTGCGATAGCATCCTTTGAAACACCAAAATTTTAGCAAAGTGATCAACAGCAATAAACTAATGTCTGTCACAAGGAAGAGCAAAGACAGCTGATACACCAAAGGTTGAAATATCAGTAAATGTGGGGGAGATCAAGATAAGATCATGAGCCACAGTGATATCTGAATCTGAAGAGTAAATCTATATAAAATTTTGCATGAGTATACAAATTGCACAAATGGGCAAGAGCTGAGAGTTAAGAAACAAATCTGGGAGATTGAGATGAATTTCCAGCAGTGTATTCTTCCAAGAGAGTCTTTATTCTTATAACAAAGACTAAATCTCAGCCACACACACCAATCCATTGAAATATTTTTATACTACTGGTAAATGGTTACTATCCTAAGTCCCCTCTCTCTCCCAGCCAGCCCAGCAGTTCAGAGACTGAAGTGATAATATCTAACAGAGAAAAGAAGCCCCCAAACCCTTTTCCAGGTCCACAGCCCATGACTAATGTAACTGCTTTAATTCACATCCCACTGGTGGTTAAGTACAGTGGTTAATAATCATGCCCACAGGTTGCCTCTGCTGACCTTTCATGGTGCTCTTAACCATCCTGTTATAACAGCATTTGAATTTATGTCTTATTAACCTGAAAATGGCATCCATGTCTTTATGTTTGCATTATGACTATAAAATGGTATACAGCAGTCAATGGGGATTGCAGTTGATTCTGCCAATTCTTAACTGAAAAATATTTTGCTACTTCTTTTCTACTAGTTCTTGTGCAGCTTCCTTCTAAATACTTCTAAAAAGAGCCAAAATTGTTTTATTGGACATTTATTTATCTCTAAGGGACTATAGTAAAAGCTATTATATATAAACATAGAGCTAAACAAAGCAGCACAGTTGAAACAAGAAAACTATTTTATCACACACTGGTGCAATGTCCTCCCCTCTCCCATGGGCCCATTACCAATTCATAATTCCAGTTTCTTCTAGAAATTCTGTCTCTTATTGAAATGGTTGGATTTTCTTAATAAAACAACTCAGATAAATTCATTTCATATCAGCATACCTGTGAGACATGAAATTAGAGAGCTGCTTACACTAGATGTCCATGGAAAAGCCTGAGAAATTCTTTTATATCCCTTGCTCTCAGTGTCCTCCAGTATATGGATGAGATCAGAGTGTTTCCAACTCTTATATTGTAACAGGACAAAACTCTCTTCAAAGAAAATATTGCTTGAAAGCTGAACAGAAAAGCAGGGCTTCTTCTGCCTGGGGAAGGGGAGGCAGAGTACTATCCACTTGAACCCTCATCTGCCTCCCAGTAAACTGTGAGATACCCTCAAAAAACTACTAAAGATTCCACAAAACACAGTGTGAAATCCACAAAATATATGATCACTAATGTAAACTTCTAAAAACCCCCAAAATTCTATGAAGTTATACAATATATTCCTACTGCTTGGGTTTTTCACTTAGATCAAAGGAAGACTCCAATGATAAAGGCCACATTACTACAGATTCATAGCAGAGAAAAATATTATATTATCCATAATATAAGAGAAATGATAAAAAGTAGGCAAAGCCATGCCATTTTAACTCATTCTGAATTCCTTCACATCTTATGATATAAATTCCAACAAAATATCAATTGAAGATAAAGAAATACTAGAAAAAAAAATTATAATAAAGGTCACATTGACCATGAGCATTTAGCTGTGGTGTGTGTGTATATATATATATAGGCACACATACACATTTATACATACTTAAATGTGCTTTGTATGTTTATATATTCATACATATTACTCTTCCAAATTTTCCTTTGATTGTTTCATTTTGGGAGCTTCTTTGTCCCTCACTAGATCTAAAAAAATTTTTTTAGATTTTTATTTATTTTTAGAGAGGAAAGGAAGGAGAAAAAGAGAGAGAGAAACATCAATGTGTGGTTGCCCTTCATGTGCCCCCTACTGGAGACCTGGCCCACAACCCAGGCATGTGCCCTGACTGGGAATCACAGGCCTGCGCTCAATTCACTGAGCTACACCAGCCAGGGCCTGTCCATCACTAGATCTAAGTTAGACCACCAAAGCCACTATTCCTATACACTGATTTCAGTTATTCCTTGGTGAACATTTTTAGTCCAATGATTTAAGCAACTTGAGAAAAGTTGGAAACTTCACAGTATGTAATCACACTGCAAGATAATGCAAGCGTGACACAATTATCTCTTAAAAATGTAAATGCTACCAATGAAGATGGTGGCAAGATAAAGGGGAGGGGAGTCCACTTCCCCATGTGCATGGGTGAAACACCTAGCCGATCTTCAGAGAAACAGAGCAAACAGCCAATGGAATCCCAGCATGTATGAAGATTGGAGACCAAAAATTGTAGAAAACATTGAAGAATCAGACGAGTAGGTGGACACTGTGAACACCAGTACACCTGTTGGAAGAGGAACCACCAACAGATAACAACAGAAGAAGAAGAAAGGAGTGGAAGCCACACTAACTCAACCCAGGACTAATCTGGAAATACAACTAAATGGTGGAAAAATTACTCAGAACAAATAACTGAACAACAAGGAGAGAGAATCCTCAAGACCTTGTACACATGAAAGAACCAGCCTCAACACAACCTGCTAACACCTACACAACAGAATATAAGATGTGGTGGGTAGAGTGGCCTTCATTCAACCAGCTGGAGGGAAGGACCCACTAAAGAAAGACCCAACAGCAATCAAAACCCAAAGACATACACAGAGCCAAAATAAACAACAGCCCAAGACCAGCGAGCTCAGGAGATCAAGGAGACTATACCATTGAATCTCACAGGTCTTCTGCCATAGAAGTTCACACCATAAACCCAGGGAGTCAGAACAGATCAATTTAAGAGGCAGAGGCTAACAAGAAGAATCTCACAAACAATGGGCAGACAAAGAAACAATTCCCAAATGAAAGGAAAAGAGGAAGCCTCAGAAAGAATGTTAAATGAAATAAAGGCAAGTCAACTATCAGATATTGAGTTCAAAGCAATGGTTATCAGGAAGCTCAATGAGCTCACAGAGAATTACAAAAAACTACAGGGAAACTACAATGAACTCACTGCAAAGTATATCAACATGAAAAAGGAAATAGAAAATATCAACAAAGGCCAAGAGGAAATGAAGAGTACAATTTGTGAACTGAAGAACACAGTAGAAGGAATCAAAAGCAGGCTCAATAAAGTAGAGGATCAGATTAGCGAGCTGGAGGACAAAGTAGGGAAAAAAACACCCAGAAAAAGCAAGAAAAGAAAAAGAGGCTGAGAAAGAACAGAGTGGTTAAGGTAAATGCAGGACAACAGGAAATGTAATAATATCTGTATAACAGGGATACCAGATGGAGAAGAAGACAAGCAAGGGTTAGAAAACCTGTTTGAAAACGTAATGATGGAAAACTTCCCTAATTTGATGAGAGAAAAAGTCACACAAATCCAGGAAACACAGACAGTCCCCATCAAGAGGAACCCAAAGAGGCCCACTTCAAGACACATCATAATCAAAATGGCAAAAATTCCAAGAGAGAATCTTAAAGGCAGCAAGGGAGAGATAGGAAGTAACATACAAGGGAGTCCCGATAAGACTAGCAGCTGACTTCTCAATGGAAACTCTCCAAGCCAGAAGAGAATGGCAAGAAATATTCCGAATAATGAGAACCAGAGGCCTTCAACCAAGACTACTCTATCCAGCAAGGCTCTCAATTAAAATGGAAGGCCAAATAAGGAGCTTCCTGGACAAAAGAAGCCTCAAAGAATACACCTCCTCCAGACCAGCTCTGCAAGAGATGCTAAAGGGTCTGTTTTAAGAACAGGAAGAAAAACAGTGAGAGAGAGAGGAAACAGGTACGAAAAAACAGCAATGAATAAGTACTTATCAATAATAATCTTAAATGTAAGTGGATTAAATGCCCCAATCAAAAGACACAGAAGATCTGAATGGATAAGAAAACAAGACCCACACATATGCCGCCTACAAGAGACCCACCTCACAACAAAAGACCTACACAGACTGAAAGTGAAAGGCTGAAAACAAATATGCCAAGAAAATAGGAAAAAAAAAAAAGCCAGGGTAGCAATACTCATATCTGACAAAATAGACTTCAAAGAGCCATAAAAAAGAGATCCAGAAGGTCACTTCATGATACTCAGAGGTAAAATCCACCAAGAAGACAAACATTGTAAATATATATGTACCCAACATAGGAGTATCCAAATATGTAAAGAAAATCTTGGAGACTTCAAGAAAGATATTGACAACAACACAATTATAGTAGGGGATTTTAACACCCACTGTCAAAAATGGGCAGATCTTCCAAACAAAATATCAACAAAGATGGCATTGAACAATGCCCTAGATGAAATGGACTTAAATGATATATAGAGAACCTTTCATCCCAAAGAAGCAAAATACACATTCTTTTCAAATGCACATGGAATATTTTCAAAGATAGACCAAATAATAGGACACAAAACAAGCCTCAACAAATTCAAGAAAATTGAAATCATATCAAGCATTTTCTCCAACCACGAGGGACTGAAATTAGAAACCAACCTCAAGGGAAAAAGCCCCAAAACACTCAAACTCATGGAGATTGAATAGCATGCTATTAAACAGTGAATGGGTCAACAATGAGATTAGAGAAGAAATCAAAAAGTCTCTGGAAACAAATGAAAATGAACTCACAACAATCCAAAACTTATGGGACACAGCAAAGGCAGTCCTGAGGGGGAAGTTCATAGCAATACAGGCCTACATAAAAAGGATAAAAACATTTCAAATTAACAACCTAACCCTACAACTACAAGAACTCGAGGAACAACAACAAAGACAGCCCAGAGCAAGTATTAGGAAGGAAATAACCAAGATCAGAGCAGAATTAAATGACACAGAGACTAAAAGCACAATTGTAAGGATCAATACATACAGCAACTGGTTCTTTGAAAAGATAAACAAAATCAAGAAGCCTTTAAGGGTGGCTTATCAAGAAAAAAAAAGAGAGAGAACCCAAATAAACACAATCAGAAATGAAAGAGGAGAGATTACAACTGATACCACAGAAATACAAAGGACTGTAAGAAATTACTATGAAGAACTACATGCCAAGAAATTTGAAAACCTAGGTGAAATGGAGACACTTGATGGTAGGAATGCATACTGGTACAGCCACTGTGGAAAACAGTATGGTAATTCCTCAGAAAACTAAAAGGAGCTGCCTTTTGACCCAGTAATTCCACTGCTGGGATTATACCCTAAGAGCCCTGAAACACCAATCCAAAAGAACCTATGCACCTCAATGTTCATAGAAGCACAATTTACAATAGCCAAGTGCTGGAAGCAACCTAAGTGCCCATCAGTCAATGAGTGGATCAAAAAACTGTGGTACATTTACACAATGGAATTCTCTACAGCAGAGAGAAAGAAGGAGCTCCTACCCTTTGGAATAGCATGGATGGAACGGGAGAGCATTATGCTAAGAGAAATAAGCCAGGTGGTGAGGAACAAATACCATATGATCTCATCTTTAACTGGAACATAATCAACAAAAGAAAAAAGCAAACAAAATATAACCAGAGACAATGAAATTAAGAACAATCTAACAATAGCCAGAGTGGAGGGGGAAAAGGACAGTGGGGAGAAGGGTTTTCACGAACCACTATAAAAGACACATGGACAAAACCAAGGGGAAGGGTGGAAGCAAGGGAGGGAGGTGAGTTTGGCTCGGGTGAGGGGGGGAATGCAGACAACTCTAATTGAACAACAATAAAGTAATTTTTAAAAAAAGAAAAAATTGTAAATGCAATTACAAGATTAGTGTGCTTAAAATAATTCTTAGCTGCCCACTTGGCCTAGACTGAATCCAAGACCTTTCATGATAGGACCCTGGGAAGCTCACCAGCCTTGTATCCCACTCTCCCCCTACCCACTTTTGCTCCTAAAGTGGCATCATGGTCTTGTCTCTTTTCCACATCCTCTCCCATCCCTCAGCCTTGAAAGGACATGTTTTCAACCAGTTGCTTTGACAGTCTTCATCCTGCAGACCCAGAGTGGACCTCATTTTTTCAGAAGCCTTCCTTCATATGGTCTGTGCTAGGTATCCTGATCTACATTCTGGTAGCATCTTATGTCTTTTCACAAACTTTGTGTATTTGAAACTGTTCCAATTTGTCATCTGTAATCATTGTTTTGTTTCTGAATTCTTGTTGCCAGTAAATTGCACATGGACAGGGCCATGTCTGCATTGCTTATCCCTATGGCCCCAGCATCTCTCACAGTATCTGTCACTTAGTAGATATTCAATATAAGTTTATTGACAATGAAGAACACTTAGAAAATTTCTAAAGATAATTTTTGAATTTATTTCTGAATGACCAGTAGTGATTTTAAACTCATTTTCTTATAACCAAATATATTCGTTTAAACATCTTTTCTTATAAAAGATATTATATGATGACTTGAACTAAATGGCATGTTCAGAACATAGATGCTTTCATAAAGCTATCTAGTGTCCAGTTAGTCTAGTGATACTAAAAATTAAATAGGAACAGAAAAATTAACATAATATGCTCAACTGTGAGGAAGGCATAATTTCTGCATGGCAGCAGCAATTTAAAGGCCAGTTGAACGACATTTCCCCCCCTCTATCCTTCACTATATCAATGCTGTGTTAGTCATTCTAGAATTCTGGTAACTAAATATGTG
>VMDR010013212.1:0-25302 GCA_007922815.1 Macrotus californicus | reverse complement strand
GCTCAAGCAGTGAGATAGGAAAATAGGGACAAATCCCTCCTCCTTCTACCTTTTGTTCTATTCAGATCCTCCATGGATTAGATGATGCAGGCCCACTGTGGGGAGGGCAATCTGCTTTACTGAATCCAGCAATTAAAATTCGAATCTCTTCCAGAAACACGTCACAGGCATACCCAGAACAAAACGTTTAATCTGGGGGCCCTGTGGCCAAATTGACACAAACTTAACCACCACAACCAGGTTACCCCATCAGCCCTTTATCTATTGTCATTACAATCTGCAAACCCTTTCTCTGTTCCATTATGTGTTGATTTTTATGGATTAACTCTCAAAGGGTAATCGATTTTTAAAAAATATCTAATTTTGAGAAGAAAGCTGTAATGTATCATATATACATATTGAAAACACTAAGCTTTATCTTTTGGGTATTTTAAGCAAATTCTATAAAAGTATGCTTTTTTTTTCCCCCAGTTCTTTGCTCTTCCTGTTCTGCATTTTAAGAGCCTGATGCTCAGAGATACATTTTTAAAAATGTTTTAATAAACAAATCATGAATATTTAAACTCATACTGAGAAGATTTGCTTATTATGTCCCTTCCTCCTTGAGTCCACCCTAAAATATGCTGTGCGTTCAAACTCTGGCCCACTGCTCACATCAGACTGAGTGGTCAGTTTATTTCTACTTGAGCTATCACCTAGAAAACATTGTAAATAAGTACCGCTGCTTGGGGGAAAAATAATTTTAAAAGAGAAAAAATTTTTCAGATTAACTCACAAATGTTAGCACTAAGAGCATACATTTCTGTGCTTTAAAGGACATGTTTCAAAGCAGATTTAAATGATGAAGTTCTGTCTCTGCAATCACTAACTGTCACATCTCTGAAAAGGCTAGAACCGTTTCAGAAATGCACACCGGGCTTCAAAGGCGTCATCTCTGAATAGGCCTTACGTGCCTGGCAGTGAGCTAACTGGGTCACACTTCAACCTGAGGAAATCCAATTGCACCTTACAGATACGTGTGTGCTTGCAAAATTGAGTGGGGAAATCAAGATAAGTGATCTGATAATTCAGATAAAATACATTGCTGTCAGATAAAGCCAGATAATGTAGGCATGAATAACACTTCAGTATTGGATTTTTGGAATAATTGAGTGTCATAATCTTCCATTTAAAATGTACAGACAGATACTCTGAAAGATCCCTTACTAATATAAAGTGGCTTACTCTGAATTAAAGCTGAATGGAAGTTTAAAGTGGTGTTGAGTCTAATAAATGTTATTAATGTGAAATGCCATTCATGATTTAACACTGAATGGCAATTACCAAAAAATAATAGCTGACACATTGAGGAATAACTACTATGTGCCAGGCATTGTGCTAAACTCTTTATGTGGATTATTGAGCATAAAACATAATGGAGGCGTTACATTGCCATCCCTTCACACCTCAAAAATGTCCATGTAAAATGCAGCCTTGAGCTTGGTGCTCATCCTTCTGTGCTGGGTCTGGGGGTGATTGGTAAGATGGTACCTTGGAATCATTCTGGAATTGATAAATTATTTTCCTTAGTAAATCGATGAGAAATATTATTCTAAAATGCTTTCAGGAAAATAATCACAAATCATACTATTTAATTTTTTTTCTTATATGCTGACCAGCAGCTTTTGTTCCCATCTAAGATACATTCCACATGGTCTCTATTCAGTACTTTTGCATTTGTGAGTCTTATATAAGCATCTGTAATGGGTGGTTCTAAGTATTTTCCTTGCCCCTTTGGAGACATATATTTTCTGAACACAGTGAATGAAATAGTATACTAGTCTCATAGCTTTTGATGTTATTGTTATTTCCTTCCTTCCAATACATAATAAATAAATTAGAGAGCATTGGAGCTTTTAAATGAACAAAAGGTTAAATAAAATTTTATGATCTCCCTTGCCAATATTCTGGCTGGCATCACATTTTGAGTAATACATCATTAAAGAAATTGCCCTCTAATGCATAATTGTAATCTTATGATGGGGGAGTTGTTACTTAGAGGCACCTCCTTAAGTAGACTGCTAGCTCTGGGAACCTTAAATAAGCCATGTGAATTTTCTCTTTCCAGGGTTGCTGAGAAAGCTCTACAAAAGGCCCCAGGAATTGAGACAAAGTTAATAGCTTTAGGTGATACTTGCCCATTAATTTCATAAGCCTGAGGCATTAAATGGAAGTCCTTGGCTTGTCAAATTATATCATTATTATCTTGCAAAACATTTCAATGAATTTAGTTCAGTTTAAAGAGCCAAGAAGTACCCGTGACTGGAAAGAAGTTTTGAGGTTAATTTCATCATACACGTAAAAACTGAATTCAAATTTGACCATTTCCTCCTAACCCCTTTTCCACTACCAATAAAACACCTTCAAATTATTTTACACTGTTTAAGTTGAACAAGTTGTTGCATAATATACGAGATAAAGGTTTAACTACTAAGTGGACTCAGTCAATATAAAAAAGTTATCTAACACAGAAAAGCAAACTACTGCCTTCATTTTCTTTGAATAAAAACAATTTTTGGTAAAATACAGTCTATATTTTTATTTGACTTTCCACCTCCCCTTCACCCATATATACAAAGAAAGGAAAATATTTTACCTATTTTTTCCAAAATGTTTCTACCGCACCAAGGAGACTTGTACCAAAGAGAGCAGAACTAGAACTTGCAGGGGCTCACTCCAGTCTAAGGATGTCTCTGTACACAAGACAGCAAATGATGAAGCTTACCTTCAATAACAAATTAAAATTTTGTGGAAAGGCAGTAGAATTATTAATCATGTAGCAATGACTATTTAAAATCATTTTTAAAGGAATATAAATGAAGTTAGCCTATTGAAAAACATCAGGTTCCTCAGAAAGACAATCAGTGAAATGTACATCCTGGTAGCTCAAATGTATCACTGGGAATAATGAACTTCTGTCCCAGAGCAACTGTCAAAGTTAATCAACTCAATTGTTCTTGTTAAGCCTTTAAAACACTTATCGAAAATACAGTGATGTATCTCATTTAACAGCCCTGTGAGCCTTTTGTTATTCATTCTCTACTGGTGAGGAGCAGTTGAATGCCTTGGCTGAGGTCACATGGCAAAATAGGAGAGGGCAGGACAAGCCGAGGACACAACCAAACCCTTCATTTGTTTTCTGGATACCCTTCCAAGAGAGCTCAAAATCAATCGCATCATTCTTTGCCATAAAGGTACTTGACTAATCTCAGACAGTAATATTAAGCAAAAACACAAGGGAGGGTCTGAAAAAGACAAAGGTAATAGATAACTGCCTGCCTGAAGTAGTTTTTATTGGGTTCTAAAGACTTCAGTGAGACTACAAACCATGCCAAGGCAACCCTTCTGTGTGATCAGTGGAATGGAAGGCACTTTGATTTCCAGATTAAGATCAGTTAAGATTGTTAAACCTTGGCAGACAGTACAAAGATTTTCAATGTAATACGAACTACTCAACTTTTACTGCTTCCTTTGTTAGTATCTTTATCACTACTAAGGCAATGATGGATGGCAAGCCTTTGAAAGAAGCAGTTGGTGCAACTAAGAAAAATGAAGAGAGAAGAAGAAAGAGATAGAGTTGGGAAGTGGAAGGAAGAACTGACAGCAACTACAGGAAGTTGCATATATACAGCTACGTATGCACAAATACCCATAAGAAGATTCTCAGTCCACATTTTGGCCCTGTTTTATCATGTTTGACTATAACTTACAAATATTTCCTGGCCTTACGTATGCCTTATTGGTTTAGATTTTGACATTACACATCTGTAACTCCATTAAGAGATGAAAAAGTTAGTAAAACTGCATTTGTAATATTTCTTTTTTTTCAGTCTAAGTGATTTTTATTTTTCTTTTCTTAAAAATTATTTTATTGTCATTCAATTACAGTTGTCTGCATTTCCCCACCACCACCACAGCCAAAGCCCCCTTGTTCCCTTGCTTTCACCCTCCCCCTTGGTTTTGTCCATGTGTCCTCTGTAGTATTTCCTGAAAACCCTTTCGCCCATTATACCCTCCCACCTCCCGTCTGGTTAGTGTCAGATTGCTCTTACTTTCAGTGTCTCTGGTTATATTTTGCTTGCTTGTTTGTTTTGTTGATTAGGTTCCACTTAAAGGTGAGATCATATGGTATTTGTTCCTCACCACCTGGTTTATTTCACTTAGCATAATGCTCTCTAGTTCCATCCATGCTGTCACAAAGGGTAGGATCTCCTTCTTTCTCTCTGCTGCATAGTATTCCATTGAGTAAATGTACCACAGTTTTTTGATTCATTTATTTACTGATGGGCACTTAGATTGCTTCCTGCACTTGGCTATTGTAAATTGTGCTGCTGTGAACATTGGGGTGATAGGTTCTTTAGGATTGGTGTTTCAGGGTTCTTAGGATATAATCCCAGGAGTGGAATTGCTGGGTCAAAAGACAGTTCCATTTTTAGTTTTCTGAGGGAATTTCATACTGTTTTCCACAGTGGCTGCACCGGTCTGCATTACCACCAACAGTGCACTAGGGTTCCCTTTTCTCTACATCCTCTCCAACACTTGTTTGTTGATTTGTTTATGATGGCCATTCTCATTGGTGTGAAGTGGTATCTCATTGTGATTTTAATTTGCATCTCTCTGATGGCTAATGATACTGAGCCCTCTATATGTCCTCCTTGGAGAAGTGTCTGTTCAAGTCTTTTGCCTATTTTTTAATTGTGTTTTTGTCTTCCTGGAGTGGAGTTGTGTGAGTTCTTTATATATTTTAGAGATCAAACCCTTGTCCGAAGTATCATTGGCAAGTATGTTTTCCCATATAGTTGGTTCTCTTTTCATTTTAATGCTGTTTTCTTTAGCCATGCAGAAGCTTTTTAATTTGATGAGGTCCCATTTGTTTATTCTTTCCTTTATGTCCCTTGCTTTAGGGGACATATCAGTGAAGATGTTGCTGCCTAGAATGTCTGAGATTTTCCTGCCAATGTTTTCCCTTAGGACTTTTATGGTGTCATGACTTATATTTAAGTCTTTTATTCACCTTGAATTTATTTTTGTGTATGGTGTAAGTTGGTGACCGAGTTTCATTTTTTGGCATGTAGCTATGGAGTGAGAAGGGGGGGAGGAATTAAAAAGTGTTGGAATTACTACCATATATTAAGGGTTAACTATTTGCTACACATTTTAATAGGCATTTTCTACATACTATTTCTAATTCTGAAAAAGGCCCTTATTAATTCTCAATAATATTCCTTCTTAATCTCTTTCTCAATCTTTCTCTCTCTCCCTCCCTCCCTCTTTTTCTCTCTGCCTGTTGAAAAATAAAGCAAAATAACAGAAAGATCCAGTAACATCCAATATTGCATTACTTCAAGGTGTTAGAGCTGGGATTTGAAATATACTTTGTCTCATTAAACTTTTCTTTCTATGCCACTTAATATTGAACTTGTATTTAGGTCAAGTAGAATATCAGTAGAAGGAATGAAGAATGAACTGTTAATAGTAATGTACTACCCATGACCAAGCCAGATTGTTATATTTCACTTTCAAATACCTATCATGGTTAACACATGAATGCTTTAGCAAGATCCTAGTTCAAATTATGCAACAGATACACCAGTACAATATTAAATGTGCATGGCTTATGGATGCATATTGCAAATAAAAACTATCTGAGATTTCACTCATAACTTTGTTCATTCATAAAATTCTAAGACAATTCTTTTGGAAATGGTTGAAACTTAAGTCAATGAATGACCCTAACTTGCCCGAAGAACAAAAGGTTCCTGAGCATCTGTCACTGTCCTCATTGACAATAGTTACAGGTTATCTAGTGTAATGTAGATGTCTAATACAATGCCTAGTACAGAGAAGGTCCCAAATAAAATGCTTTTTGAATGAAAGAATTAATGAATATAGTTCAAAAAAATCTATTGAGTGAAATTTCTGTCTTCATGTAACACCTGGTCAAACACATACTTCAAAGATGTCAAAATGTACCCTTTAATAAAATTGACAACATTGTAGTAACAAGAGATCCAGAAAAAAAAAACATGTTAGCAATAAGTTTTTGGAAATAGTGAAAAAACAGAAATACCTACCAACTTCCCTATTTAAAAAAAAATGTTCCATGATGAGTATTGGCAAATCGAATTACATGTACACAGAATGTGCACATGCTCACAGATAGTCTTGCAGAAGCACTACCCTTTCTGCTAAACTATCAGATATTGAAAGCATAGAGGTTTGTAGGTAAACTAGGAATATTGCAGAAGGAATCCATTGAGATGGCAGTCGCTCATTGTTATGAATTATCAATGTCCCTAACCAAGTCACTATACACACTTCTTGCTTTAGAATCCCTAGAAAAAGAAGTGTTTGTACTAGGACTTCCAGCCAAGATGGAAGTGTAGGTAGCTATCCTGTGCCTCCTCATACAACCAAAAGAAAGACAATAACAAATTTAAAAACAAAAAACAACAACTGCCAGAAAACCAAACTGTATGTAAGTCTGACAACCAAGAAGTTAAAGAAACATTCATCCAAATTGATATGACAGATGGAGGCAGGCAGCTGGGGCAGAGAGGACTCACAGGGCAAGGTGGTGGCTGGAGGACCAGGTGAGGTGGTGGCTGGTAAAGTGACCATCTCACATTTGTGTGCAGATAAACTGGGAGGAAAAACTGGAGAGTGAGACAGACCACACAACCCAGTGTGCCAGCACGGGGAAATAAAGCCTCCAAGCCTCTGACTGAAAAAACTTGTGGGGGTTAGAGTGGCAGGAGAAACTCCCAGCCTCACAGGAGAGTTCACTGGAGAAACCCATAGGGTCCTAGAATGTACACAAACCCACCCACCTGAGAATCAGCACCAGAAGGATTCAATTTGCTTGTGGGTAGCAGGGGGAGTGACTGAAAGCTGGCCCAGAGCCAAGCAAGCAGCATTGTTCCCTCTCAGACACCTCCCCCATATACAGCACCACAATGCAGTGATGTGGGTTGTTGCACCATGGTGAATACCTAAGGCTCTGCCTCTTACTATGCAACAAGCATATGGAGAAAAAAAAAATGTCCCAAATGAAAAAACAGATCAAAGCTCCAGAAAAAAACAGAACTAAGCAATGAAGAGATAGCCAACCTATCAGATGCACAGTTCAAAAACACTGGTAATTGGGATGCTCACAGAAAAGGTTGAATATGATCACAAAATAGAGGGAAGAATGAAGGCTATGAAAAGTGAAATAAAGGAAAATGTACAGGGAACCAACAGTGATGGGAAGGAAACTGGGACCCAAATCAATGGTTTGGACCAGAAGGAAGAAAGAAACATTCAACCAGAACAGAATAAAGAAACAAGGATTCAAAAAAATGAGCAGAGGCTTAGGAACCTTCAGGACAACTTTAAATATTCCAACATCCAAATCATAAGGGTGCCAGAAGGAGAAGAACAAGAGCAAGAAATTGAAAACTGATTTGAAAACATAATGAAGGATAACTTCCCCAATCTGGCAAAGGAAATAGATTTCCAGGAAGTCCAGAAATCCCAAAGAGTCCCAGAGAAGTTGGACACAAGGAAGCATACAGCAAGGCACATCATAATTACATGACCCAAGATGAAAGATGAGGAGAGAATCTTAAAAGCAGCAAGAGAAAAGGAGACAGTTACCTACAAAGGCGTTCCCATAAGATTGTGAGCTGATTTCTCAAAAGAAACCTTACAGGCAAGAAGAGGATGGAAAGAAGTATTTGAAGTCATGAAAGGCAAGGACCCACATCCAAGATTACTCTGTCCAGCAAAGCTATCATTTAGAATGGAAGGGCAAATAAAGTGCTTCCCAGATAAGGTCAAGTTCAAGGAGTTCATCATCACCAAGCCCTTATTATATGAAATGTTAAAGGGACTTATCTAAGAAAAAAAAAGAAAAAAATATGAACAGTAAAATGACAACAACTCACAACTATCAACAACCAAATGTAAAAATAAAAAACTAAAATGAACTAAGCAAACAACTAGAACAGGAACAGAATCACAGAAATGGAGATCACACGAAGGGTTATAAGCAGGAAGGGAGAGTGTGGAGAATGGGGGAAAAGGTACAGGGAATAAGAAGCATAAATGGTAGGTAGAAGATAGACAAGGGGAGGTTAAGAATAGTATAGGAAATGTAGAAGCCAAAGAACTTATATGTGTGACCCATGGACGTGAACTAAGGAGGGGGAATGTGGGTGGGAGGGGGTGTGCAGGGCAGAGGAAAATAAAGGAGGGGGTAATGGGACAACTATAATAGCATAATCAATAAAGTATATTTTAAAAAAGAAGTGTTTGCACTAAAAGAATTCTAATTTTACCTCAGTTTTCTGTTTTCTTGGAGTACATGGTTGAAGGGGAGACTAACGTTATTTATTCTCACCTTCTTTATAAATAGAACTTTGGCTTGTCTTCAGATGAAAATGCTGCTTTATTCCCTAGCCTCTCTTGAAGATAGGAATAATCAAGCAAATCTAAGTAGTTTTGAGGAGGCACTTCCAGAAAAATCTCCTTTTACCCCTTTGCTCTCTTTCTTATTTCTTGCTTGGAAAGTGATTGTAATAGCTGGTGCTTGGGAAGCCATATCATGATTCTGAGGGTAGAAATCACAAGCTATGGAATTTCAGAAGAACTCTGATTTCTTCACGGCTTCCTGATATTCAGTCCTAAACTGATGCTATGTTTTTAATATTCACATTTACTAACTTTGCCTTGAACGTCAGCATGAGGTGCTCTGGATCAGAGAGGGATTTCTTATTCATTACCTTGCAGTGATAAAGTCTAAGCCTCCACTCCCTCCTGCCCCAGGTCTCATTCCTGGAGAGATCTGGTGAAAGCTAGGTCAGATGTCCCAAGCTAGCAGTTAGGTACTCCATAGAGGAGGAAAATAGAATACATTTTCTCCACTTATATTCGGGAAAGAGACAGCCATTACTTTCATAGAAAATAAAGGGAAAAAACTACTAAAGATAATAAGGATGCTGAGTTCTCACTCTAACCTTTTGGAGTGTAAATGCATCTTTCCAGAGGCCAAATAAACCACTGGTATTTTTTATGACTTCTATAATAAAGATGTCTCCAAGGTGTCTGGGCTTCATCTCTCTCTCCCTTTTTTAAAAAAAATCCTCACCCAAGGGAAGACAAGGGAGAGAGAGAGAAACAGAGACAAAGACAGAGATCTCCTGGACACGCCCTGACAGGGGATCAAACCCACAACCTAGGTATGTGCCCTGAAAGGCTTCAACCCACCACCTTTTCATGTACAGGACTGTGCTCTAACCAAGTGAGTCACTTGGTCAGGGCTGAGCTTCATCCTTTTTAAAATGGAAACACTTAAAGAGATATTGCTCCAGTCTTCCTGATACCTAGGATCTTAACCTAACCCAGGCTGCAACTGTTATCCTTAGTTGCTTGGGGTGCTCTATTAAAAAAAAAACAAATGTGGATGTCACAAAGCAGTTTTATTTATTTTAAGCAACGAAAGGAGGTAGGGGATTCATATCCAAAGTTCTGCCTCCCTGAAGGGAGGCTTAGCCATTGCTTACATACATACACTCTTTGGTCAATTACATGTTCATTTTTCTTTGAAGCTGGCTACATTTATCAGGTTGAGTTCCTGTCCGCTCATTCTGTTTACAGCTGTATCTGCAAAATACTGTGCTACATGTCAACATTTAGCAAGCAGTAACGTTTAGAACTGCCCAGGTCTTGAGACCCTTGTCCTATCTAACATAACCATTTGGTTCTTTCTGATCAGAGCAATAAAGTAGAAAATGGCTAAAAATCGAATTCTCATGGTAAGTGAAAAGTTTCAGGTTCATAGGGAAAGTGAATGCAAGCATTTCCAGTCTTTACATTATATACACATTCCTTACTGGTGAGGCTAAGGCATTTTATAAGAGCGCTGGGAAGTATAGAAAACTCTTTCTTCACATAAGGCTACATCTAGACCTCTACATGTCTAGAAGAGAGAATAAGCCCTTATGTGTTGAAGCTACTATAATCACATTTCTGTTACTAGCACCAAAACACAACTCCTAATTGACACAATGGTTGACTTTAAGATAGCAAGAATTTAGATAAAATCCATCTTTCAGCTTATAGGAACAGCGACCATGATGGTGCTGGAAACATATAAAGCCCTGAATATAGGACGGTTGAAAGCATGAAGAAATCAGCAAATTAGTAAATAACCAGTAAAAGCCACCCCAAATATCTCACATTACACAGCAAGCAAAGGTAAGAGCATAGGACTCAATATGACTATTGTCTGAATGAGTGTTCCTGTTTTTACCTTCCTATTTGGTTTTTCTTGCTGTTCTGGTTTTATTTCAACTGTATTCCTATACATGTTCACTTTCCTTCTGAAACTTTCAATCTTATCACCTCCAATATTCACCCAATTCAAGAGTCTACAGAAATATAGCTTTCCAGGGGCAAGTTGCAAAGGTATTTTGACTTATTTTACTATTCACTAACACTCTTTCTTTAATTTTTTGCAGAATATATCACATTGTAATTGCCTACCCTCATAGTTAGTTTGAAACTCAATGAGGAATAAGATGATGATTATGTTACAAGAGACTGAATCCCAGAGTAAAGTTCAGTACCTGACTATATGCAGGGTCCAGCACAAACAAAGCCCTCTTTTTATTACAAAATCACAAACATGTAATTCTGTAACATAACAATATCACACTCAAGCACACCATGTGACATTTTAGGTGAAATATTAAAATTAGAACTATAAATTATTACACCCATATTATTACCCTACCAACCATACTCAGGCAGGTGTTACTTCTACCAGACTCTTTATATAGATGAGCTGTGTTTATATATAAACAGAATATACATATTCTGTCCAGAAAAAGTCCAGCCATTGTTAATATGAGAACAGTTTGTGAAACATCATGTAAACTGGCAGCCAAGGACAGTGGACTGGAATGCACATGTGTGAACAATGATGACTTCACTGTGCTAGTCATTGGGGGCGGTAGATGCTGTTGAGTGAGCATGTGCACTGTGTGACCCTCAAATTCAAAATGACTGAGCAAGTAGAGCAATGAATCTGCATCTGATTTTGCATTAAGCTTGAACGTTCCTCTAAGGAAAGTATTCAGATGATTCAGAAAGCCACAGCTATAGGCAACTGGTGATTGGCAGCTTCATCACAGCAATGTGCCGTCTCATGCATCATGTCTCATGCAGAGTTTTTTGGTGAAACATCAAATCACCCAGGTGACTCAGCTCCCCTACAGCCCATATTTGGCACCCTGTGACTTCTGGCTTCTCCAAAACTAAAATCCCCTTTGAAAGGGAAGAGATTGCAGACCACTGATGAAATTCAGGAAAATATGATGGGGAACTGAAGACAATTGGGAGAACTGTGTGAGGTCCCAAGGTGCCTACTTTGAAGGGGACTGAGGCATCATTGTCCTCTGTACAATGTTTCTTATATCTTGTATCTTCTTCAGTAAATGTCTCTGCTTTTCATATTACATGGCTGGATACCTTCTGGACAGACTATATATAAATATATATATTTTTCCTCAACTTGTGAATCATAATTTCCTAACGATAGTTAGCAAATGGTCTGCTGTAACTTTGGAAGCATTTTTTGGAGTGCATTATTTTCCGGCCATGAATAATCATTGTCCTATGATTGTCTACTTTGCAATATGGCAGTGGACAAAATTATTCTCCGCAAAAGAGACAGGAGCAGATGATACAGCCTTAGGCTTGAGAACTGATTTCCTCATTCAAATATGTTTCCTGATTGAAGATTGCACACCTAGGAGGTGAGATGAGAGAGCTATTTTATAAAAGTGTCCAGCAGATGTACAGCAGCAATTCCCACTGCATTTGTCACTTACTGAATTGCCCACATGCCAGAGGTATAATCCAATGTAAATGATCTCATCACCCATCAGTAGGAAGGCTCACAAATTCAACTTGGCCTCAAGCTAAAACCTGACATTTCAAGGTTCTCAAATCCACAGTAAGTAAGCAGTGTATTGATGACTTCCGAACATCTCATCTGAAACAGCCCCAGCTTTTGAGAAATGCAGGTGTTTGGGATGCAGAAATAGAAGTTGCCAGCTGCCCTTGAGATACTTGGGGCACAGTTCCATGTTCCCTACCCTTGATTTGGCCCTGAGAAGGGAACATTTTGTGCAGGAAATAACAGAATTGACACCATTTGCTTTCTGTTCATACAAATACTAAAGAATAAAATGTAAAAGGTTTATCTGAAAGTATCCCTTCTAGCAGTTTCACTGGTAATGCTGTATGTGGGAGGGCATAAGGCATTCTCAGCTATGAAATCAGAAGAACACAAAGAATAATTAGATTGGCAGAGAACTTGAGAGGTTACCTATGCATGAACCTGCTCTAAATAAAGCGTTATTGAACTTGAGGTAAATCCACTAGCCTTTCTGAGTCTGTGTTTTTTTACTATGACAGGAGAAGACCAGGCTAAATTGCTGTAAACCACCCTTCCATGTTTAACATTTTCTGATTACAAATTCTGAACAAAATTACATTGAGAATAGCTTCATTTGTGGCCTGAATTGATCATGCCCCCCATTAATTCCCTGTAAATAATGTGGTACACTGGATAACACTTAGTTTGTCATGTCTACACATGATGTACAGTCCTTCCCAGCTGTGAGATCTTGGGCCCAACACTTATTCTCCTCAGGTTTCTAATTTTTCAACTACAGATGGATACAACAATAACTTTTCTGTGTGTTAGGTAGCAGCTAGGATTGGTTGGCCAGAGGGGAAACAAAGGGGGACCCTTGCCATCACAGTCTAACAAAGAACTTACTACAGAAGGCTAGAAGCCAAAGGGAGATGTGTCTTACCAATTAATTCAGCAGTCCCTAGCCCGGTTTGATAATACCAGGTGTCCTGAGCATCATGAGAAAAATAGCACAGGAGAAGGGGAGTCCTTGACATTGTGCTGGGAAAGGGGAGTCTCTGTAACCTTCTCACTAAGATTACCAGGTATCCTTAATATCACAAATAGAAATAACACAGGAAGGGGAGCCCTTGAGATTTTATGCTGGGAAAGGGAACCTTTGTAACAACGTCACTAACTAGACAGAAAGCCTTTTCTAATGGGAAAAAAAAAAAAACTTTTGTACTAATCTCAAGGTGTAGGAGGGGGATGAGGAAGGATACCTCTGGAAGCTAGCTGAAGTGCGTAACCCCTGAACCCCAATAGTCAGAGCACTTAGACTAGCTAAGTACCCACTTGTAGCATTGGCTCAAGTGTATGGAACAAACACACTAACTTACTAAAAACTTTCTTTCCTCTATACGTGGGTCATGGGGACTAGCTGGGTGCCTGCTTGCAGCTTTGTGCTCATGTGTGTTTCATAAATAAACTTGCTGTCTCATTTCCATTTCCACTATGCATTTGTCTCTCACTACAATCTGCGTCTTGGACTGAGACAAAACCACAGCAGGGGAGGGGGCATTCTGACTCGGGTCTCTCCTCCGTAACACATGGCATGAAAGATTAAATTAGGTATGTTAAAACATATCTAGAGAGAAATTTTAGAGATGTTAAATCTCTTTGCTATTATTCCCTTAAAATTTTGTATTTTCAAGCACCTAAATACACATATATAAACAATATTATGATAAATACATTTTTATTACGTATTTATTTTTTCAGTGGATTTTTGTTTTTTACCATTGTGATTTGAATTTTCTCATTTCCTTATTATCTTTTGGTTGTAATTTACATCATTACTTTATTTTACAAAGTTATTCCACAGTGTTAAGCTAATCACTATTGGATGTAAATGGCATATAATCAATTTGAATTACCTAAAGAAAAGGGAGGGTTGGTACTTACTGGAATGGCATCACAGTGACCTAACAAAGGAAAATCAATGGGAACTAAAGAGCCATGACCCATGGTTTTAATCTTAATATCTCTCCCTTTTCCTCCCTTTCTCTTCCTTTCTCCCCTCCCCTTTCTTTCCTTCATGTCCCTCTGGCAGAGCTTTCTCAAATGATGCCCTCTACAGGTTGTACAAAACGTGGTTTCTGGCAAGTCCAGTCATAGTGTTATAACCTGGTATAGAGATCATGTGACAGAAAAAGTAGAACTTGTCTCTACTAGCTTCCGTATTAAAAAAAACAATGCAAGGAAATATTCTGATTGGCCTGCTTTAATCACAAGTTTGCTCTCTGGACCAATCACTGTGGTGGGAGCTGTGATCTTACAATTGGCTGAACCTGATACACACATTCCCTATAGCAAGGGTGTCCAACCTTTTGGTGTCTTTGGCCACCCTGGAAGAAGAAGAGTTGTCTTAGGCCACACATTAAATACACAAACACTAATGAAAACTGAAAAGCAAAAAAGGTCTGTGCATAATTTTCATGATATACACCACCACAGATAAGCAAAAAAGTCCTCACGTAATAAGTCTAATTATGTAGCGGCTCTTTTGATCATCTTTTAAAATCCTCGAGCAGGTCCCAAGTTTGTGATCACTAATACAGAAAATATACAAAGCTAAGTAATAAGACATCATTGATTTTTAAAATATTTTTATCATAAAACTAAAAGAAAAGAGGGTAACATAAAACTAGTGGAATATTTGATATCGTATTTGAGAAACCAGTGCATCAATATCTGGTTTGATAGAAGTAGCTTCAATCCTCAGTGAGTTCTCAAGATGCTCATCAGATATTTTGGTTCTAATTTTACTCTTAATGTGTTTCAGTCTTGAAAATAGTTGCACACAAATGTAGGTGCTGCCAATTAGCAACAACATGAATAAGGTGTGATTATGAAGTAAGGGGTATTTGTCTCTGGGAAGATAGGGCCTATTAAAGTCCAGTAAGAGACACAATCAAATTTTTCTTTAAGCTGAATGTCAGATTGCAGCTCTATGCATTCCATTTGAAAATTGGCAGGTAACATATTTATGTTGATGGAAAATGGAGTTGCAAATATTGCAAAATATTGATTATTTTCCTGGAAATTTTGAAATCTGTTTTCAAATTCTTGTATCAAATCAAAAAGCAAAGCTGCATATTTTTGCTGTTCACAGGGCTGTGTTTAGTCAATGTGTCAAAATGCATAAAATTCTTTGCCTTAATTTGAGCTTGCCATAATTTCAGTTTCATTTGGAATGCTGTTATGGTTTGAAACATGGTATTGGTAAGTTGGTTTTCACCTTGAAGATGCATGTTAACTCATCTAAATGAGCGGTTAAATCCACTAAAAATGCTAAGTCTGTAAGCCAGTTTTCATCATCAAGTTCTGGCACCAATTTGTTTTTTGATACCACACACAATAACGTCACAAATCACAAAATCTTTCCAACATTTGGCCTCGACTTGGCCATCTTACTTTTGAAAAGTAAATGATGTCATCATAGTCAGCATCAATACTTTTAAGGAATTCCTGGAATTGGTGATGATTCAGCCCCTTGGCTCTTATGAAATTCACAGTCTTGATGGTGATTTGCATGGCGTCATCCATTTTTAAAGCTTTTGGGCATACATTTTCTTGATGTACTATGCACTGAGACTTGATCAAACGTGAGTTTTGAGCAACAATTGCACCACCTTCTATTACTTTACAAGTCTCTCTCTCTTTTACCTGCCATTGCTGGGGCACCATCAGTAACTCTACCAGATATCTTGACACTGGACAAAGAAAGTCACTTTAACATATTTTTTACTGCTTTGTATAAATGTCTTGCTTTAATTGTTTTTTTATGGCACTGAAGAAGCTACTTCTTCAGTGACATTATATTCATCTGATCAATACCTCTAATAAAAATGGCAAGTTAAGCTGTATATATAGCATCAGTGCTCTCATCCATTGCCAAAGCACAAAATTTAAAATTAGCAGCTTTACTCTCCAAACTTCTTTTGATAGAGTTTCCAGTTTCTTCAATTGGCCTGGCTATAGTCTGGTGAGACAAACTGATTTTAGAAATATCCCTCTTTCTTTCAGGACAAATTATATCTGCCATGTTTTCTATACACCGCTTAACAAACTCACCTTCAGTAAGTGGTTTTGATTTTTGCCATTAAATATGCTACCACATAAGTAGCTTTTACAATGGAATCTGCCTTTGTCGTAACTTTTTAAAAAAAAATTTTGTTGAGAAGACAGACTTTTTCCAGTTCCTCTGTTTTGTCCTTATGACACAATCCTTCATGTGCATTGACTTTGGCAGCATGTTTTTGCATCTAATGCCTTTTCAAATTATACTCTTTGAAAACTTGCACAAATTCCCTGAAAGCTAAGCAGAGTGCCTTATTATTTGCCCTGATAAAAAAGTAGTGATCTGTCTAGTTTTCACTGAACAATTTTCCTTCATCCAGAATTTTTCTTTTTGGGGGTTCTTTTTTCTTTGGAGATGTTGTAGAAGCCATGTTGGGATTTAAAAAATAATAATAGATAAGGGATTTTATTTACTTTTATTATGGAAATTAATTGACAGGAAAATCCAAAGCAAGGTTTGGGCCCTTCCACATCCCTCTTGGCTGCCAAAGAAGAGCAAGGTGGAGGGCCACATGTGAGATGCCACCAAAGTGTGGAAGCACCTTTAACAATCAAAAAAGAATGCTTACCTGACTTCTAAATAACATTAATTGCCTAACGTTGCAATGGTAGGTGGATATTATTAATAATAGCTGCCTCGCTAAGTCAACACAAGCACATGTAACATCTGATGGTGTCGATTCTACTGTCTGCACTTGGAAGATGACACACTGGAAGCCCCACACCACCATAAAACTAAAGCCACACATGTGTACAAATAGTGAGAGCATACACATTTATTTTATATGGCATTGTGACAAGTAATCACAAAAAAATCTCATAGTCTTTTAAGTAAATTTATAATTTAATGTTGGGCCACATTGGTAGCCATTGTGGGATGCATGTGGTCCCCAGGCCACAGGTTGGACACCCCTGCCTTATAACAAGTGTAGGGCAGAGCCTCTTACCATAAAAGGCAGGTAAAATATTTAAGACAAAAATAAAAAAGTGTTCTTGTATATGCTGTACAAGTGTATCTGTAATCCTAGTGGTGAATCTAAGGGGGAAATAAGCTTGACTTAAATCAAATAATAACTTTACTTAAAAGAATCATACTTTACATTTGATACATATATTAGGATTTCATTATATTTGTAAATTGTGATTTGCATAAAGCATAGACATAAAATTGTTGTGTTTATTATTAAATACTTTTTCTTCTCTTTTTCATATGGTAAATGGAAAAAAAAATATAGATGGCCACTTGTAGAAACATGTCTAACTTCAAGGGCCGAAAAAATACTATTCTATTTTTCTAAATGTTTTCTCACTAAAAACTAAATTTCTTTTATGGGTAAATTCAATAGTTATATAGTTTTTAAAAAAAAGGCAACCCTGGAGGATTTTGCTCACTGAGAAATTCAAATAAAAGGAGAAGTGGATGAGTTCAGTTCTTATCCATAGAACAACTTTATAAAAGAGAAAAAAGCCTATATAGGGCTCCTGAAAAGAACGTGGTATGAGGTAAACAATTAGAGATATGATGAAAGATTTGAATTGCAATGGAAAAAGACTGTCTTATCAATTGGCTCAAAATAACTCAGTTCCTTAATAACCAAAGATGCAATGAGGTTTCCAAAACTACTGCTCATTTTCTAATTAAACCTGAAACTGTTCTTGTCAACTGTCTAGGAGCCAGCAATAATTACCCCTATTTTGTGGATACAAGGACACCGTGTCTCAGCAGCGAGACAGTTTAAGTGTGTCATCAAACCAATGACACTTAAGAATAGATGTAAAAGGTGATGAGTAGAGTGTGCCTTTTTCTTTGCACATAGGAATGACAGTAAACAGGCAAAGCAGTTGGAATGTGGTAGACAGAAAGTTGGTTTAGGACCAGAAAATTCAAAAATTAAGTGGTATGAGGTATAGAAGTAGAGATATGATTGAAAATTTGAATTGCAATAGAAAAAGATTGTCTTATTAATTAGGTGAAAATAGTTCAGCCCATTATTAACCGAGGATGCACTGAGGTTTCCAAAACTATTGCTCATTTTCTAATTAAACCTGAAACTCATAAGAACCAGAACTTGGGGAAGTTAATGACATTTCTGCATTACCTGTGAGCTGGAAGGAACAGTAATCACTTTACGGAGATAACCAGGGGAGAATACATGTATCTTGATGGGATGGATTGGTGTTGGTGAACCAATGGTTCCTCCCTTTCTTCCAAACTCTTCCTGCTGTGAGGAGTGCTCGTCTGGATTGATCGAGACTAGGAAGTCATTTCAGGGCTCAACCTTAACTGGTGACATTTTCCAAGGATTTATAAGATTAATTCCCATAAATATTGCAGCTCCTAATCAGGATTTGAGTGCTGTAAAGTATGGAATCTCCGTATTGGAATAAGATGTCCATACCAAGTATCATTTTTTTTTCTAGGTAAGAACATTTGGGAGATACTTTGAGGACTAACCTGGGTGAATTTTAAGCCAGTTATCTTGACTCTCATTTTACAGTAAGAGTCAGTGAGGCCCAGAGAGAGTGTATGATGTACCCAAGTTAATAAATCGATGAGGGTTAAGATTGAATTCTCTGTCTCTTTAAGATTGAAGCCCTATCACACATCACATGATATTTTTAAAGACAAAGTTCTTTCAGGTGTAAAAAGATGATAGAGTTGAATTTCCCTTGGCCAACTATAAAAAATAAACACTCAGGATAGGCTGCCTGAGCCAGCTTTCTCTCTCCTTGGTAAAAGCTACACTGTCAAGAAGTCTGAAATATAGTATCTACCGTTCCATCCTCTGCAGCACAGAAAATGGCATAGAAGAGAGGCAGAACCGTGCCAAGGTGTCAACCAAAAGACTAGCAGAAACGCCAAAGTAAGTAATACACAGATTTACCCACATTGTTCAGCCTAACTCACTAGAATTCTGCCGGGTGCTTGAAGTAAAAAAACTTTTGAGTTAGTAATGCTCATTTGTGTTGATATCCCTCTTATGCGTATAGCTTTCCTTCAGGACCAATGTAGAAGTGGGTCAATATCAAGAATAAGGTAATCCTTGATCCAAGGCTAATACCAACTTAAAGTTCTAAATAGAATCAACAGACACAAAATCCCCTGGTACAACATAAAGCACAATCTAAAACTTCACTCTTAAACCCATATCTTCCCTTAAGCTCTCTCAGTTCTCTTCATAAAGATTAAAATGGTACATTTTAATTCCCGTGAACATTTTCATACTGAGGCACGTATACTTCCACTATTCAGAGAGTACTACGAGCTAGGCAGGTATTCTCAGATAAAACAGCACCAAGGAGAGAAGGCTGATGAAGTCAGGTTAATAAACCAAACCACCAAATCTAATGACCTGATGTCATAAAATTTTCCAAATGATACAATGTTTTGCAGAATTCAAGTGATTCTTTCTCTGATCATTTCTGTTATACTTTGTCTTCTTTTATTCAGTCCATGCCACTTGGGAGAAGGAATGAAAGCACAGAATGAAAAGGTAAACTCTCAGCCTTTGAGTTCTAAAATATGTGACAGAGACAAATTTTGGAGTGGAAAAAAACCTTTTAAGTTGTGAGAAACCTGGCTTTGAGTAACAAGACCAGAATTCTGACAGTTTAAGAAATAAAGCCAATAAAAAAACAATAGAAATAGAACAATAAGTGGCCAATTTGATCATTTTTTTCCATGAACTCACACTAAATGACGATCTAGAATTCAAATTGAGATAAAGCAAAGAGAATTAGAACTAGGTTTAGGCACCAAAGGAACCTGTACCATGTCTTTCTAATCACTTCTTCCTCAGACTGATTTTCACAGGGTCAGGTATGTAATGAGATTCTTAAATGAGTTTTCGGATCCAAGAACACGAGCAACTTCTGCACATCAACCAGGGAAAATTCCTGGGACTTGTGAAATCTTGATAAATGTCCCTTTGCCAGTATGGCATAAGGACCAGTATAAGTTTCCTAAGGCTGCTGTACTGAAGTACCACAAACTGAGTAAATTAAAATGACAGATTTTTCCTTACCTCACAGCTCTACAGGCTAAACATGTAAAATTGAGGTGTCAGCAGGGCCTTTCTCTCTCTACTGGTCCGAGTAGACTCTTCACTTTCCTTCCTGAGGTGCTGATGGCCAGCAGTCCTTGGTGTTCCCTGGTTTTGGTGATGCCACTTCAACATATGCTTCTGTAGTCACACAGCTATTCTTTCTCTGTATGTCTGTCTTCACTTTGACTTCTTTTCTTACAACTTTTTATTTTTCTTCTTTTTCTTTTTTGAATTATGTTTTATGAATTATGCTAATTTTCCCCTGTGGGCCCACTCCACCCAGCATTCCTAACTCCCTCAGGCAATCCCCACACCATTGTTCATGTCCATGGGTCATGCATATAAGTTCTTTGACTACTCCATTTCCTAAACCACTTTACATCCTCATGGCCATTCCATAACTACCTATTTGTGCTTCTTAATCATCTCACCTCTTCACCCATTTTCCTACACCCACCTCCCATCTGGCAACCATCAAAATCCTCTCTGTATCCATGATTCTATCTCTGTTCTTGTTTGCTTTGTTTCTTAGATTCAATTGTTGATAGATAGCATTTTTGCCACTTTATTGTTCATAGTTTTGATCTTATTTTTCTTAAATAAGTCTCTTTAACTTTTCACATAATAATGGTTTGGTGATGATCGACTCCTTTAGTTTTTTCTTGTCTGGGAAGCTCTTTATCTGCCCTTCTATTCTAAATGATAGCTTTGCTGGATAGAGCAATCTTGGCTGTAGGTCCCTGCTTTTCATGACTTTGAATGTTTCTTACCAATCCCTTCTAGCCTGCAAAGTTTCTTTAGAGAAATCAGCTGACAGTCTTATGGGAATGCCCCTGTAGGTAACTAGCTGTTTTTCTCTTGAGGCTTTTAAGCTTCTCTCTTTACCTTTAATCTTTGGCACTTTAATTATGATGTCACTTGGAGTGGACTCTTTGCATCTATCTTGTTTGGGACTCTCTGTCCTTTCAGGGCTTACATGTCTATTTCCTTCACCAAATCAGGAAAGTTATTTTCATTATTTTTTCAAATAGATTTCCAATTTCTTGTTCTTTCTCTTCTCCTTCTGGTACCCCTATGATGTAAATGTGGGATTTCTTGAAGTTGTCTCAGAGGCTGCTTACACCAGGGGTGTCAGACTCATTTTCACCAGGGGCCACATCAGCCTCGTGGTTGCCTTCAAAGGGATGAATATAATTTTAGGACTGTATAAATGTAACTACTCCTTAACTAGGGAGCTCGGTGCTGCCACTAGGTAGAAACAAGGTGCTGGGCCGGATAAAACAAGGTGGGGGGTCGGATTAGGCCTGCAGGCCTTGTGTTTGCCACCTATAGCCTATACTATCCTCATTTTTTTGGATTTTTTTTCTTTTTGTTGTTTTGATAGGTTGTTTTTGCTTCTTTATGTTCTAAATCATTGATTTGATTATTTGCTTCATCTACCCTACTGTTCTTTCTATGTAAATTATTCTTTATTTCAACCAGTTTATCCTTCATTTCTGACTGGATAATTTTTACACTGCTGAGGTCCTCATTGAGTTCCTTGAACATCCTTATAACCATTGTTTTGAATCCTGCATCTGATAGATTGGTTGTTGCCATTTCATTTCACTCTTTTTGTGGAGTGTTGATCTATTCTTTCATTTGGGCCTTGTTTCTTTGTCTCCTCATTTTGTCAGCCTCCTTGTGTTTGCCTCTATGTATTAGGTAGAGCTGCTATGATTCCCTGTCTTGGTAGGCTGGCCTAGTAGGTATCCTGTAGGGTCCAGTGATATAGCCTCCACTATCACCCAAGCTGGGTACTCGAGGTGTGCCCTTGATGTAAAAGTACACCATCCTCTTGTAGATGAACCTTGATTGCTGTTGCCATATCAAAGGGAAGGATTTACCCAGGCTAGTCAGCTGCAAGGACTGGCTGTGACCACTGAACACCAAACTCCTCCCTCTAGGGAGGATCATTTGCATAGGAGCAAGGTGGTGGTGCTCTAACCTGGTCTGTAGCTGTCCACTGGGGGTGCTGGCCCTGAGGTTTCCTGGGTGGTGTAGGTCAAGGTCATCCTCCACCTGTGTTTTGTCCAGAACCACCCTGCTTGAGCTATAAAGTAATCTGAGATGGCTGCTACTTGTGCTGGGCTTGGAGATTCCCAGGGGGAGCCAAGCTCTAAATCTAAACTGGCTGCCGCTAGTGCCAGGCCTGGGCTAAGGCCAGCCATTGCTTGTTTTAGAGGATTTAGGAAGTTGTGAAGCATGAGCCAATACTAGCTATTTATATGGAAAAGCAGCTCGAGTGAGCCCATAAGTTGAGAGGGTTAGAGTCTCTGGGGATCTCCAAGGCAGGTAAAACTTGTTACCAGGTTTCTGGAGTTTCAGATATGGCATCAGCTTGCAGACTCTATGGCTCTGTGGGGGTAGGGTTTAGGAAAGGGACAATGGCCTTTGCTTGCCTTAATGCCAGACACTTCAGTTTCTCCCAGAATGGCATGGGTTCCTTTCAAGCTTCTACTCTGGTGCTGGAGATTAGAGGGAGTGAGTCTGAGTGAGTCCATGTTTTGGTTCTTTAAGAGGAACTGCGTGGGGCTCCAGAAGTTTCTTCCAATGTCTCAATCCCCTCTGTTTTTTGGCAGCCATAAGTTGTGTGGACTTATATTCCTGGCACTGGAACCCTGGGCTGGGGGGCCTGCTGTGGGGCTGGGTCTCCTTACTCCTGAGATGTCCCTCCCGAATTTTTATCCATCACACATGGGTGAGGGACCAGCCCATTCTGTGTCTGTGCCTGTCCTACCAGTCTGGATGGATGTTGTTTATTTAATTCTGTCATTGTCAGACTTCCATTCAACTTAATTTCTGACAGTTCTGAGTGATGATTCTTCTGTTTTTGTTGTAATTTTGATGTGGTTCTGCTAAGAGGTGACATGTGTCTGCTTATGCTGCCATCATGACCGGAAGTTCCCCACTTTGACTTCTTATAAATACATGAATCTTATTGGATTAGGGCCCACTCTAATGATTTCATCATAACTTGATTCCATCTACAAAGACCATATTTCCAAATAAGATCACATTCACTGGTACCAGGATATAAAACTTCAACATATCTTTTGAGGGACACAATTCAACCCATAAAGGGCCATGGAATAAAAATTGTCTGATACATCTATACAAAATTTCTTAGACAACCACAGAGAGCTTTCAGTAGCCCACAGAAAAACTAAGACCAACCAATTATTCTCATGCCTCCTAAGTATGATGGGAATGTGGTGAAAGAAGGCTGGAACTTAGGAGAATTTACCATCAAGATAAAATGCACTTGACTGTCTTTCATGTACCCAGAGATCATTTGAGACCATGGATCTGTCAGCAGATGGAACCATACAGATACTGAGGCCCACAATCAGATGGATGGTATAAATTTAAGAGGCTGTCAGGATGGATAGATGACTGAAAATTACATTGTCTTACTCAATTCCATTGATGACTTGATGCTACTTGCAGCCTTCTGGAAAGTAGACTTTAGAGGTACCCCAGAGATAAATTGGAAGAGAAAAAACTTTGAATTCACCAAAAAGCACTCAACAAAATGAACGAATTTACCTCAGGTTGACTAATATTAAATATTTTCCCACTCAATAAAATGAGAAGCTATAAAAAAAGACGTATTGTGTTGAGGAAGCAAAGAAAGTGACATTTCTTGTCAACATTTATTTGTGATCTGGGTATTATACATGTCACCTATTTAATAGAGGTGGAAAAAAATCTCTGGGACCCCCTGGGCAAAGTTACAGGAGTACAAAAACTGTGTTCCATAGGACATGTTGTCAATGTAAAAGGAACATCGTAGACTGAAACACTGAAACATGGAGACCTATAATTTTACAGGAATCCTGTAGACTCTAAAGTGTGTATCACAGAGGTAAAGACTATAATCAAACCTTGTTGCTTTTACCCTGGCAGTACCTATCATTTTATTTTGACAAAGGAAGATCGTTTGCACTACATTGATCAGAATACAGTTTGAAACACACACACTGCTTCCTTGCCATGAGACTATGAACACTATATAAGGGATAAAAGACCGTATTTTGCCATGTATAATGTGCACTCATGTTTTTGGCCCAAACTTTCAGAAAAAAAATCTTTCCATTTAATTTTTAATTCAATGATGTATTTATTTAATTGTATTTAAATACTTGCTTTTGGTATTACAAAGGAATTTTAGCATTTATTTTTGAACATAAGAATATCATTATAGCTTTCTAGAATTACACTTTTAACATATAAGCTTAAAAAAGAATAAAAAACATTTATATAGATGCAGAATTAGTACTATCCATGTATAATGCACATCCTTATTTTTCTCTCAAAAATTTGGGCAAAAAGCATACATTATACATGGCAAAATGCAGTACATGTTTATAAGTGCATTTCCTGAAATGTTATATAGATAAAACCACAAAAGTTTTGTTTATAAGGAGATTAGATTATAAGAGGAATAGCTTAAAATATAATAAATCTATGTTTGTCTCAGATCTTACTACCTGATTGATTTTCTGTAGGTTACTTAATATTCATAACCTTGGTGTTCTAAGATGCCAAATGGCTATAATAATAGTACTAGCCTCACATAGTCATGAGGTTTAAATGAGAAAAGACATGTATAACAGCACAGTAATGGACACATAGTAGACATCCCATAAATAATTGTTATTATTTCTATCCATTTTTACTCACCCAAATCACGTGTTTCCTTTAAAATAACAAGTAAAATAAGAGATAGAGATTGATTTTTGTCCCAGTTTTATTTTTTTAAATATATTTTATTGATTATGCTATTACAGTTGTCTGATTTCCCCCCATTCCCTTCTGTACCGAACACCCCCTTTGATACTCATACCCCCAACTTAGTTTGTGTCCATGGATCATACATATGTTATTTGGTTATACATTTCCTATACTATTCTTAACCTCCCCCTGTCTATTTTCTACCTACCATTTACTTATTCCTTGTACCTTTTCTTCCCCTACCCCCTCCTTTCCCACTGATAACCCTCCGTGTGATCTCCATTTCTGTGATTCTGTTCCTGCTCTAGTCGTTTGCTTAGCTTGTTTTTGTTTTTGCTTTTTTTAGGTTCAGTTGTTGGTAGTTGTGAGTTTGTTGCCATTATATTGTTCATA
>VMDR010013211.1:0-25307 GCA_007922815.1 Macrotus californicus | reverse complement strand
AAAACATTATTTAGTAGATTAAAAAAATAAACTATAGTAGTTTTTGTTTGGGAATTTAAGCATTGTTGAACCGGCATCAGTCTAAAAAATTACTTTTGTTTAAAAAAACACCTCAGGACAAGAACTTTTTTTTTTAATTCCAAGATTTAACCAGAAAAAAAAAAAAGACAGTATTTTAAAACTGAGTTTAGACACTCATTTGTTCAAAAAAAGGTAACAGTGACCTCTAGTGTTCATTAGGAGTGTCTGTAACTTTGACTATTTTCATCAATTTTACCGTACCTACAGATATTGAATGTAGCATAGAAATGAAATGAAAGGGAGACAAATGAAAAAGGTCACTGTAGCCATAGTAATAATTGAAAATAGGTGCATATATTTCTGAGAGCTCAGAGCCCCTCATCTGGTTTCAGAAATTGAGGAGTAAAATCCTGAAGTAATTACCTTCTGAACTGACATGAAAAGGGAAAAAATCACAGGTGACAGAATGAGAAGAGCATTACTGTCTAAAATCAAATACAAACAAACAAAAAGCAAAAAAAAAAATAGCATGAGTCAAAGTAGAAAACCAAGTAATGAATAATATTGTGGGGCAATTTCAACTGCACCAGCATAAAACAAGGGGAAGTGAGTGTCTGCAAGGGAAGCAAGAGAGGAAGGCAAAGCTAAGATCAAGCACAGTTTATAATTTCTTTTGTACATAATGGGAAGCCACTCTAGACACAGCCTTATGATTCATATACAGCTGTGGAAGTACACAGTGGGGGGTAGATACTAAACGGGATGTTATTGAAGTAGATGATGGTAACAGTAAGAAGAGTAGATAAGTTTAATAAATAATTGAAATACAAAATCAATAATTGGGCTTCATGGCTTGGTTGTGTATAGAAGCTGAATGGCAAATAAAGGGTCAAAGATGTCACCTTTTAGGGGTCAGATAAATTGTATGTTCATCAATTAATACTTTTAAATTATAAGAAAAAGAATATAGTTAGTAGGAAAGATGACATGTTAATTTTGAGGTACATGGGAAATAGTGATGTGTCAATGCAAACAGGCCATTGGATTTCCAGTTCTTGAGTCTTTGAGGAGAGAATTATCAGCCTAGAGGTGGTTGCTGAAACAATGAGAGTGGGTAAGATTTCCCAGAAAGGTTACAGTATAAAATAAGAGCATGGATAGAAAAGGCATCACTAATGCTTAGTGAAAAAAAAAAACAATTTGGAGTTGAATTTGTTTAGAATATATTGGAAACAAAGGATCCATTTTTTTCAGTATCAAAGTATATAATTCACTGAAAGGATCAATATTTAGGGGATACCTTTTGAGGTTTAGCTATACAAATACTATTGCAGTATCAAATGAATATATGTTATATTTATTTACTATATTAAACAAATTCATTCAGCAAAAAAATAAAAAAATTAAAAAAGGAACTACATAAACTAGCATGAGTAAAAGACTTCCTTACCATGTTATCATGTATCTTGAAGTCTCAAGGGATAAAGTGCTCCAGGCTCAGCTGAATCCAAATGCCATGTCTTCAGTGATCTCTCTCCATGTGTAGAAGGTACTTTATTATGTGTGGACTTAATCTTCATGCAGAGGCAAAAAGTGATTATGAGATGAATTTGAATGTAAAACTAATGACAACTGAGAAAAAACAAACAAACCTCTTTCCCTTCAGTGTCTCATATTGACCTCACTAAAAGAACTGATTGGCTTGACTTTGATCATGTGTCTGTCACTTAAACCAATCACTATGTCTAGAAGGATAACATATTCTGATTGGTCATCCTGAGTTATGGCACACCATGATAACAGTAAAGACGAAGCCATATGTGTATTAGGCATCCCCCTGAGAATCACATGAAAAGATTGTTTCCTTCAAGCACTCATACTTTAGTAATTAAATAGTTTAGATATGAGGAAGAATGTAGATACTATAATACAAGCAAAGACTAAGAAAGTCCAATGAAAGGAGCATCTCACTGGAAAAAGCTTCTTGAAAGTCATTTTATCTTAGGGTGTCCTACCTAAAGCAGTTGGTGTCCTTCATCCTGAAACTAAACACACATCTATCCAGGAGTGAGAAAGCTGAAGAAGCAGGCAGGAGAAGGTGGAGGATTGCAGGTCTGGGCCACACCAGTGAGGTGAGCCAGCAGATAGACAACATGTGAGAGCTACAGAAGCACCTACCCCAGACTGCTTTAATAGCTTAACAATGGCTTAATAGCTATTTGAGATAGCAGAAGGGTGAGTGTGTTCATCTGCGTCACTGAGGAGTAGACACCAAGAGAGGACTGAACATGCAAGAATGTTATAGGAAACACTTGTGAGAACAAAATGGGGAGGGAGCTGGAGAAGGCCGGGAGAGCCATCAGATTGTCATGTAGGTCTGCCCCAAAATGAAGGAGAAATTAAGAAAGATGATGGATGAACTGTTCACCAATCTAAGAAAAGTTTGGAAAAGATAATGGAGAGTCCTTGATTAAAAGTGCCATCAGAGGAGTCCTGTGTCTCCCAGGATCACAGTTTCCTAGTTCCTGCCATTATGAATAGCAGTTTACCCTCGATGTAAATGCAGCATAGTCTGTATGTATGTCTATGTTGTCAAACCTTTCACAACAATGCTGATACATTTTCCCAATTTACCACCAGTAAAATATTCAGCAGTTTAGCTACTGTCTTTTGCCATGGACCACCCTCGTTCCATTTGCCAAAAGAATCTCGTTCTAATTGCCTGCCAGGTGGTGGGCAAGCCAGTCTCAAGTTTTTGTCTTGTTGCCTATTTTCTTAGACCACTCCTGATTCCAGAAGCCCCCTCAAAGCAGACACTAAGACTGGATTAAATGTAAAAGGCTTTTACTCAGGGAAATGCTTCTCACAGCCATCATATCACACTGCAATAAACCTGGAATAAAAGAGAAGGAAGAAAAGCTGAGTGTCATGTAGTCTAAGGAAAGTTCAGGAAGGCCACCAAGGAGTCATCAAGACAAAGTGAACCATCAAAGGATTCCTTAGAACTCCTCTCAGTGTTCTGCTGTCAGTGGCCCATGAAAAGTGTGGCCTTAGCATAGACATAGTGATGGTTTCACATTATGGCACTCTGACCCTCAGTCAATTATGCTTCTGGTAGCTGGTGGCCTGAGAGGCAATTGTCATGACCACCACAATCAATGAACTCGAAGAAACACCATTACATTCTGGAAAAGGAAGGGAAATTATATTGCAAATGAAGAATAGAGCCTCAGGAATCTATGGGACATTTTAAGTGGTAACACAAATGTACTTTAAATCCCAAAGTGAAAAGAGAAAGAGAATGGAACAAAGAACAAACTGAAAATAATAGTTTCCACAAATTTGTGGAAATAATTTACTTACCTATCCAAGAAGCTCAACAAATTCCAAGCAAGATGAATACAAGAAAGTCACTACCAGGTACGTCATAGTCCGACTACCAAAAACTAAAATAAAGAAATTATACTGAGTTCTAGCCAGGTGGTTCAGTTGATTGGAGCATCATCCTGTACACCAAAAAGATTACAGGTTTGATTCCTGGTCAGGGCACATACTTAAGTTGCAGTTTCAATCCCAGGTCTGGGCAAGTATAGGAGGCTACCGATTGATGTTTCTCTCTCATGTTTCTGTCTCTGTCTCTGTCTCTGTCTCTGTCTGTCTTTCTCCCTCTACCCTTCCTATCTCTCTCTAAAAAAATCAATAAACATACAAGGGATGACCACCAAAAAAACCTGGAATTTATTTATTAAAAAATTGTATGTTTATTCTTACATGTTTAAACTTCAGTTACCTTCAAAGTACTCTACATTTAATGCAATACACATATCAAGACCTTTTTCTACCACTCAAGCCAGTTTTTGAACTCATCGATTTTGATGCCTTTTACTGCTTCTGCCTTTTTTTGTTTCATCTCTTCCACATCAGCAAAAGGTTTTCCTTCAAGGACTTTTTTCACCAGGGGAAATAAAAAGAAGTTAGTCAAGCTAGATCAGGCGAATAGGGAGGGTGGGGCATGAGGGGTCATGTTGTTCTTGGTCTAAAACTGCTGAATACTCAGCACAGTGGAGGCAGGTGTACTTGTAAATCATGCATCATGAAATGGGCAAATGCATTCAAAGAGTCTTCAAAAAAATTTCACTGGAGTCTAACACAGCCTCTCACAACAACACCAGCTAGTACACTGATATAGATAGGGTCCTAGAACACTCACCTAGCGGGGGAAGTCTATACTACAAGGGACTTGCACTCCAGAAGATAATTCCAGATTTTGGGGGGTCCCCCTTTGTATCCTCAAGTGAGGCTAAAAAAAATTATATTGAAAGCATTTAGACAAAAGCAATGAAAGAGGATCCAAGATGGCAGAGGGGTAAGTGGAAGCTACACTAACCTCCTCCCAGGAACAATCTGGAGTTACAACTAAATTGTAGAGAAATCATCCAGAATAACCAACTGAACACTAGCTGGAGAGTAGCCTTGTAACCATGGACAGACAGAAGAAACCACTTCACCACAATGTGACTGTTGGGAGTGTGGAGCAGGCATGAGAGGGCTGGTTGGGCTCCCACAGACGTCAGCTGAAGATCCAGAGGGATATTTCAGTGGCTGAGGGATTCCCTCTCAGAACTGTGAGGTCTAAATGCCAAGCTGGCATCCCAATCTACAGCACCAGAGCTGGAAAGGAACCCAGATAACATCCAGCTATGAAAAGCAGCAGGGTGTCTGTCTGCCAGGGAGGGCCGGCTAGAGACACAGAGAGCCTCTTAAAGGGCAAATACACAAAATTTTGTCTGTAATCTCTTACCTTGGGCTCCGGCAAAGGGAAGGCAAAGTGGACTAGAGACACTTGAAGAGAGTCTGGGGTTGGTGGCTCTGGGGAGAGAACTGTAGGAACAGCCTCCAGGATCCTTGTGCTGAGTCATTCCTCAGACTGCAGGAGCCATCTCTCTCAGGCAGAGCACTCCTTTCTGAATGACATCAGCCTGAGGGGAAGCAATACCCCTGCCTGCAGGAATTACTTTGCCCCAACCTGTGATGCTTAAGCCAGGCTGCAGCTAACAGCTTGCTTAGATTAACAGCTGATAAGTTTAACAGCTAATTAGTTTAATAACTAAGGCAGAAAATACAAAGAAGCAACCAAAATGGGAAAACAAAGAAACAGACCCCAAATGAAAGAACAAATGAATTCTCCAGAAGAACTAGATGAAATAGAGGTAAGCAATTTATTGGACAGAGAATTTAGAGTAATGATTATAAAGATACTCAACAGCATGAAAAAAGACATAGAAACCATGAAGAAGGACCAGCCAGAAATAAAGGATGCAATATTTGAAATAAATAATACACTGGAAGGAATAAACAGAAGGTTGGATGAAGCAGAGAATTCAATCATTGTTTTGGAAGACAAAGTAGAAAAAAACACCCAGGCAAATCAGCAAAGGGAGAAAAGAATTTTAAGAAATGAGAACAGCTTAAGAAACATTTTGGACAACATGAAGCAGAACAATATCCACATTATGGGAATACTAGGAGAAGAGAAGCGAGCAAGGGCTCGAGAACCTATTTGAATAAATAATGACCCAAAACTTCCCTAATCTGGTGAAGGAAAAACATACACAAGTCCAGGAAGCTCAGAGAGTCTCCAACAAGTGGGACACAAAGAGGCCTACATTGAGACACATAATTAATTATGACACATCATAATCCTAAGAGCTGCAAGAGAAAAGCAGGTAGTTACATACAAGGGAGCACCAATTAGACTGCATGTGATTACTCAACAGAAACAGTTCAGGCCAGAGGGAGTGGTGTGAAATATTTAAGATGATGAAAAGCAAGGACCTACAACCAAGGCTAATTAACCCAGCAAGGCTATCATTCAAAATCAAAGGAGAAATGAACTTCCCAGGCAAGAAAAAGCAAAAGGAATTTGTTAACACCACACCAGGACTGCAACAAAGGTTGAAGAGCTTGCTTTAAGAAGAACAAAAAGAGAAAGAAAAAAAAATAGAATAAAAACAGTCTCACAAAAAAATGACATTTCATACCTATCTACAATAATCACCTTAAATGTAAAATAGATCCAACCAAAGACAGAGGGTAGCCAAATGGATAAGAAAACAAGACTCATATATATGATGCCTCCAAGAGACCCATCTCAGATCGAAAGATATACACAGACTAAAAGTAAAGGGTTGGAAAAAGATATTTCATATAAATGGAAATGAAATAAAAGCTGGGGTAGCAGTACTTATATCCAACAAAACAGACTTTAAGACCAAGGCTATAGTAAGAGACAAAGAAGGACACTACATAATGGCAAAGGGAACAATCCAACTAAAGGATATAATCCTAGAGGATATAAAAACATTTATGTACCCAATATAGGAGCACCAAAATATGTAAAGCAAATAAAGATGGACATAAAGGGAGATATCGATAGAAATATAGTCATAGTTGGGGATTTTAACATCGCACTGACTTCAACAGATAGATATTCCAGGCAGAAAATCAACAAGGAGACAGCAGCCTTGAACTACACACTAGATCAAATGGATTTAATTGATATCTTCATAGCATTTCACACCAAAACAGCGGAAGATACATGCTTTTCAAGTGCACGTGGAATGTTTTCTAGGATTGACCACATGTTAGGACACAAAAACAAGTCTCAATAAATTCAAGACTGAAATCATATCAAGCATCTTCTCTGATCCCAATACTATGGAACTAGAAATCAATCATGAAAAGAACATTGAAAGGCATTCAAAGACATGGAAGTTAATAACGTGCTATTAAACAATGAATGAGTTAACAATGACATTGAGGAAGAAATCAAAAGATACCTTGAAACAAATGAAAATGAGGACAGAACAACCCAAAGTCTGTGGGATACTGGGAAAGCAATCCTAAGAGGGATGTATAGCATTACAAACCTATCTCAAGAAAAAATTCAAATAAACAATCTAACTTCACATTTAAAGGAACTTGAAAAGGAACAACAAACAAAGCCCAAAGTGAGTATAAAGAAGGAAATAATAAAGATCAGAGCAGAAATGAATGAAATAGAGTCTAGGAAAACAATACAAAAGATCAATGAATCCAAGAGCTGCTCCTTTGAAGAGCTAAACAAGGTTGACAAACTTTTAACCAGACTCATCAAGAAAAAAAAAGAGAAAGGATCTAAATAAATATAATCAGAAATGAAAGAGGAGAAATACTATCTGACAACAAAGAAAAACAAAGGATGGTAAGAAAATATCAGGGACAATTATATGCCAAAAAACTGGACAACCTGGATGAAATGGATAAATTCCTAGAAATATACAATCTTCTAAAACTAAATCAGGAAGAATCAGAGAATCTGAATGGGCAGATTAGACCTAGTGAAACTGAAGCAGTAATACAAAGAACTTCCAACAAGCAAAAGCCCTGGACCAGATGGTTTCACAGGTGAATTTTACCAGACATTCCGAGAAGAACTAACATCTCTCTTCTCAAACTATTTCATAAAATTCAAAAGGAGGGAAGGATCCCAAACTCATTTTATGAGGCCAGCATTATCCTCATCCCAAAACCAGATAAAGACATTACAAAGAAAGAAAATTATAGGCCAATATCCCTGATGAACATAAATGCTAAAATCCTTAACAAAATTTTAGCAAACTGAATACAGTGATGCATTAAAAAGATTATACACCATGATCAAGTGGGGTCTATTCCAGGAATGCAAGGTTGGTACAACATTCTCAAATCAATAAATGTGATACACCACATAAACAAAATGAAGGATAAAAATCACATGATCATATCAATAAATACAGAAAACGTACTGATAAATTCCAGCACTGATTTACAATAAAAACTCTCAGCAAAGTGAGATGAGAGGGAACATCCCTAAATGTAATAAAGGCCATAAATGACAAACTCATTGCCAGCATTATACTCAGTGGGCAAAAACTGTAAGCGTTCCCTTTAAGATTGGGAACAAGACAAGGATATCTGTTTTCTCTTCTCTTTTTCAACATAGTACTAGAAGTCCTAGCCACAGCAATCAGACAAGAAGAGGAAATAAAAGGCATCCAAATTGGAAAGGATGTAGTATAACTGTCTTTACTTGCAGATGATATGCAGATTATTTGCAGATGTACATAGAGAACCCAGAAGAGTCCACCAAGGAACTACTAGAACTGATAAATGAATTCAACAAAGTAGCAGGATACAAAATTAATATCCAGAAACCAGTTGTACTTTTATATACCAATAGTGAATTTCCCAGAAAGGGAAATTAAGAAAACAATCCCATTCACAATTGCTACAAAAAGAATAAAATACCTTGGAATAAACCAAACCAGAGATGATGGGCAAGATGGCAGAGGAGTGAATGGAAGTCACACTAACCTCTTCCCAGGACCAATCTGGAATTACAACTAAATTGTGGAGAAATCACCCAGAACAAACAACTGAACACTAGCGAGAAAGAAGCCTTATAACCTCGGACAGACAGAAGAATCAGCTTCAAGACAACCTGACTGGAAAGGAGTGTGTTGGAGACTCGAGAAGACTGGCTGGACGCTCACAGGTGGCATCGACGGAGGGATAATTAAGCATCTAGTTGGATACCCCTGAGAAGAGTGAGGTCTAAACCCTAAGTTGGGATCCCAAGCCTAGAGCACCAAAGCCCAAAAAGTACAGATAAAAACCAGCAGCAAAAAGTGGCAGGGTTGCTCTCTGCCAGGGAAAGAACCATTTAAAGGGCCAGTGCACAAATATTCATTTGCAGCCACTTACCCTGGGCTCCAGCAAAGGCAGGGGCAGGGTGAACTAGAGAGACCTGAGGAGAAACTGTGGATGGAAGCTTTGGGGAGGGAGCTGAGACAGTAGCTACCAGGATCCTCATGCTGAGTGATCCCCCATAAGGCAGCAGCCATCTTGCTCAGGAAGACCACTCTCCCCCAAGCAGCAACAGCCTGAGGGGAAACAATAGCCCCCACCCCAGTAGGGATTCTGCCCTGCCCTGTGGTGCTTAAGCCTGACTGCTGAGTGCAGAGTGACTAGATTAACAACTGAAGGAGACAGCCACAGACAGTAGATATCTGGAAGTCTCAAACAGGCTGCCTAAGGTCAACATCTGACATCACCAGAGGCAGATCCAGAAAGAAAACACAGTGGTAAATACTAGATGCTACTGTAGGGTAAGTGGAGGCAGTCTGGCTTCCTCGCCCAGGTGTCTGGGTAACTAAGAGGAGCAGCATTTCCATAACCTTGGAGGGGCCTGATAACCAGTGTTCTCATACCCTTGAGACTGGGTCCGATAAACTGTTCCCATAACATAAAGTGAGCTCGCATGCGCAGAACTATATGTTATGTAAGGTTTGGGCAGTTTTCTGACTTTGTTCCCCTCCAGTACTTAAACAGGTAGAGGCTTCCTACTAGGGAGGTACCATAGCTTGTGGCATGCGTGGGCGCCCATCCACCAATAAAGAAATGTCAAGCATCCCTATGGCTCCGCGCATTTTCTTCCATCTACTGAAGGCAAGAGTGGATCTGCCCGACCTTGATCAGTTGCAACACAGCTACCAAGATTAAATCCACTGTGGTCTTCTCCATGATTTGCAACACTTTCTTTCCTGCATAGCTTTTTAACATTCATTTCTTGTCTATCAACTTTGTGCATATTCTGCCTTCTTCATTCCCTTTTTTATTCATAATGTAAATTTTACTTTCTCTTTTCGCATTGCTCTGAATCCCAACTCTTTTGGGGGGGTATTTTTTATTGATTATGCTATTACAGTTTTCCCAAATTTTTCTCCCTTTACCCCCCTCCACCCTGCCCCCCAACCCTCCACCACTCCCCCCCCCTTTGTTCATGTCCATGGGTTATACATATTAGTTCTTTGAGTCCTCTGTTTCCTATACCATTTTTTTATCTCTCCCCATCTCTTTTATGCCTACTAATTATGCTTCTTCTTCCCTGTACCTTTCCCCCCCTATTCCTTCCTTCCCACTCCCCACTGAATCCCTCCATGTGATCTCCATTTCTGTGACTCTCTTCTTGTTCTAGTTGTTTGCTTAGTTTTTTGTTTTCGTTGTTTTTCTTTTCTTTTAGGTTCATTTGTTGATAGTTGTGAGTTTGTTGTCATTTTACTGTTCGCATCTTTGATCTTCTTTTTCTTAGATAAGTCCCTTTAACATTTCATATAATAATGGCTCAGTGATGATGAACTCCTTTAACTTGACCTTGTCTGGGAAGCATTTTATCTACCCTCCCTATACTAATGGACTATTTCAGGCCATCACTGACAGCTACAGGATGGCCCCTTGTGACTGGATTGCCCTGGCCAGGACTGTCTTAACCCCAGCCCAATTTATAATCTGGCATTCAGAGTACTCTCAGCGAGCCAGCCACCAGGCAGCCGAAAATGCACAAGCGAATAATCCAGTCACCCTCCCTATGCTGCTTGGGTCTGGTGATTTTGTTACTGCTGCGGACCAAGCTAGGCTTGATCCTCAGGCTTTTACTCAAAGTGCTCAAATTGCCCTCAGGGCCATGAAGGCTGTGCCGGACTCGCAGGCCAAGGAAATTTCTTCCTTTGTCAATGTCCGTCAGGGTGCTATGGAGGCATATATTGACTTTATTGATCGCCTACAGGAAGCTATTGATAGGCAAATAGATAATGACAAAGCAGCCAAGACTCTTTTGTGGCAGCTAGCTTATGAGAATGCTAACAAGGACTGCGGGGCCATTATAGGACGCTTGCGAACTACTACCAGAGAAATCAGTGAGTTTATCAAGGCTTGCCAAGATGTTGGCACGGAGCAGCACAAGGCTTCTCTTCTTGCTGCTGCAATTAAGGGAGATTCCAGGTGTTACAACTGTGGAAATCCCGGTCACCTGCGTAGAGACTGTCCTTCCACATTAAAAAGGGGAAGAAATAATGGCAAGCTTCCCCCAAAGGATTGTCCATGCTGTGGCAAAGGCATACATTGGGCAAGTGATTGCCGTTCTAACTCTGACAAAAACGGCCAGCCCATTTAGGGAAACTTCCAAGGGGGCGCCTGCTCCAGCATCCCAAACCCCAATCGGAGCTTTCAGAGCAGCAACCAGGGCTTTCAGAGCAGCAATCAGGATCAGGGAATCCGAGGAAATGCACAGTTTCCGACCTTCGTGCAGCCACCCTCAGAAGCACAGGGCTGGACTTGGTCACCACCAGCAAGCTCGTCTTAAAGGAACAGGATCAAATAGTTATAGCTCCTACTGGTGTCTGGGGACCTTTACCCCCAGGTATGGTTGGTTTAATTTTAGGGAGATCCAGTATTACTACCAAGGGCATCTTTGTTCAGCCAGGGGTCATTGACTCAGATTGTCAAGGGGAAATTAAAATCATGCTTAAAGCTTCTGCCTATCATATTATTCCTGCTCAGATGCGTATTGCCCAGTTAATCCTACTCCCCTACGTAACCTCAAAGACTCAAAATGCAGTGAGGGGAGAAGGAGGCTTCGGTAGTACGGACAATCAATCAGTTTTTTGGACAGAATCAATTAAGTTAAACAAAACAATCTTACAAGTAAGGGTAAAGGATAAGACTTTTCATAGCCTCATAGACACAGGAGCCAACATCTCTGTTATCTCAAATCAGTTTTGGCCTCCTGAATGGCCTCTAACAGACAGCGGAACATCTGTCACGGGTGTAGGAGGAATTTCTCAACTACAAGTCAGCGTATGGTCTCTAAAATGTTATGGGCCAGAAGGACAGGTAGGGAGAATTCAACCATTTATCCTGCCCATGCCCCTTAATATTTGGGGCCGTGATCTCCTCAGTCAGTGGGGAATGCAAATCTCTCTGCCGCATTTTCCTTAGTGGCCACTGCTCATATAACTCCCCTACCGCTCACCTGGCTCTCCAACACGCCAGTATGGGTTGATCAGTGGCCACTTAAGGGAGAGCGACTTGAACAGACCCACCTTTTAGTTAAACAACAGTTAGAAGCAGGTCATATTGAACCCTCTACTAGCCCTTGGAATACACTTATTTTTGTTGTACCAAAGAAATCTGGCAATTGGAGGCTTATTCACGACTTAAGAAAAATCAGTGAATCCCTTCAGCCGATGGGCCCCCTACAGCCGAAGGTCCCGAATCCAGCTTGTATTCCAATGAATTGGCCACTTTTAGTTATTGACCTGAAAGACTGCTTCTTTACAATCCCTTTAGCAGAAAGGGATCAGGAGCGTTTTGCATTTTCCCTCCTAGTCATTAACAATTCCCAGCCTTTGCAGCAATTCCAATGGAAAGTTTTGCCTCAAGGAATGCTTAACAGTCCAACTATCTGCCAACATTTTGTTCATACTGCCATTCAACCGGTAAGAGATAAATTTCCTGATTCAATTATCTATCATTATATGGATGATATCTTGATTGCAGCTCCCTCACAAGATATTCTAGCAAGGACCACTTCCTTTCTTAAAAATTCTGTGGCCTCTGCTGGGCAAGTAATTTCTCCAGAAAAAATCCAGAATTCAGAGCCTTGGAAATATTTGGGCTATATCCTTTTTAACAGGACAATCTGACCCCAAGTACTTCAAATTATTCCACCCAAGGATTTAACTCTTAATCGCCTCCAACAACTCCTGGGAGCAATCAGCTGGGTACGACCCAGCCTTGGAATACCTACCCAACAATTAACTCATCTATTTAATGCCCTTAAAGGAGACCCTGATCTTAATTCCCCTAGAAAATTATCACCGGAGGCCCTACAGGAACTAACTACAGTAAATCAACATATTCAGCAGTGACAATTAACTAGAATTGATCCACAATTCCCTATCCGGCTTTTCTGTTTTCCAACCTTAGGCACCCCAACAGGTCTTATAGGACAACTGTCACCCCACTTAAATATGATAGAGTGGCTTTTTCTGCCTCATCAGCCACAGCACACTATCACCACCTATGTAACTGCGTTGTGCCATCTTATTATAAAAGGGTGTGAGCGAACACAGCAGTTATTTGGATATGATCCTGCTTTTATTCACGTCCCTTTAACTCAAATCTATTTGCAACAATTAGCAGCCTAGTCTTTGGAATTTCATGTGCCATGGCTGACTTCGTAGGATGACTAGAAATTAATCTGCCCTCAGATAGGCTGCTTCAAAACATCCCCTTCCTTCAAATAAGGCTTGCAGAGAAAGTTAGTCCAACACCAATAAATGGGGCAAGAACTGTGTTTCTTGATGGGTCCGGCAAGACCAGTCGAGCTGCTATTGTCTGGAAAGAAGGAGATCACTGGAGGAATTCTGTGTCCTCAGGACATTCCTCTACTCAAAGGGCCGAGCTTTTCGCTGCAATCATGGCCCTGTGGCAATGGCCCCAGGAAGCTTTGAATATAGTCTGTGACTCAGGATATACTGTTTATACTATTCTGCATCTGGATCAGGCACTAATTAAGACTTCTATTGACCCCAATCTACTTAACTTGTTTCTGACTCTGCAGTCTCTCCTTGACAAACGAGGACACCCCCTCTTTATTACTCATATTCGATCCCATTCGGGCCTGTCTGGCCCCCTGGTGGATGGTAACAATAAGGCAGATGCCTTAGTTAGTGTCCTCACTGCCTTCCAGCAAGCAACGGCTTCTCATCAGTTTTTTCATCAAAACAGCCAGGCACTCCGAAAACAATTCGACATTCCTCACTCCCAAGCTAAGCAAATTATTAAAGAATGTCCTGATTGCCAAGCCCTTACCAGGGCACCCCCATCTACAGGAGTTAATCCTCGAGGACTAAAATCTCAAACAATCTGGCAAACAGATGTCACCCATTACGCTCCCTTTGGGGCGTTTAAATATGTTCACATCTCTATTGATACCTATTCCGGTGCTTTACATGCATCTGCTTTAACAGGAGAATCTGCTAAAAATATACAAGCCCATTGGCTTGAAGCCTTTAGTCATTTAGGACGGCCTCAGCAAATTAAAACTGATAATGGCCCCGGATACCTAGCTCATTCCACCCAGGTCTTCCTTCAGCGTTGGAATATCCAACATAAAACAGGAATCCCTTACAATCCAACTGGTCAGGCAATTGTAGAGTGGGTTCATCATACCTTTAAAAATCTCAAAAAACAAAAAAGGGGGAGTCATGAGTTCTCCCCCAAAAACTTGACTATGCTAGCCATGTTTACCTATAATTTCCTAAATTGTGATGAATCTCTCTGTACTCCAATTGAAAAACATTTTCAGATAAATGAATCAAAACTGCCTTACCCTAAGGTTTTATATAGAGATCCACTAGGAGATGGCACTTGGCAGGGCCCTGTAGACCTCTTAACTTGGGGAAGAGGGTATACATGTGTTTCCTTTCCTACAGGTCCTGTCTGGCTGCCAGCCAAAAGAATAAAGCCTTATCATGAGCGGAATAGACACCAAGCTCTGCCACCTGGAGGTGAGAGCCGATCAACTGACAAACCGGCTGACCCGGCTGACCCTGAACAACCAGAAGAAGAACAAACACCCACAGCGTTGCTCACGGGTCTGGGTCAGCCAACTGAGGATGGGGCTCTCCCCAAGAGCAGGAGCCGAGGCTCAGATGCCTCCTGCAGAGAGCCATTACCCTCCGACGTCCCATGATGTTCCCTTTAGGTGCACCCCCACAACATGGGGGGACATTAAGGCTCTTAATGTTCAAGCTGAGAAGATTCTTGCTGAAACAAAAGTAGAAGATACCCCAGAAAACAGGTTTATCGCTTACCTAGCAGTGCTGTCAGCCAATTCGGCTAAAACTTTGCTTTTAATTGCTATTATATTTTGCCTAGAGGGGCAGGGCCTAGCTACAGAGGTTAATTCCTCTTATATCTATTGGGGACACATTATTGATCCACCAGTATTTAAACTACATACCTGGTGGAATGTTGAGCCTCCCTTTTCCACTAACGATACTCAGTGGACGGGAGGGGTGTGGATGCTCCCTGATGGCCCACTAGAAGAAAACAAACACTGGATGCTGGTGCCAGAAAATACTATTTATGCTGCCGAGCACTTGCCAGTTTGTTTCTCTGTTCTTACTGACACCTTATGCTTTCCCTTAAAGGAACAACTTTATGCTGCACACAAAGAACAATGCAGTGATCACTATCAGCTCTCCATAGTAGCCACGGTTGGCCTGCGCACCCACGAGGGGGCTTACCATACTCTCAACCCTCCTCCAGTTCCTCCTTGTACTCTAAATACTAGCCGTAATGATTCAGTCTTCTGGTCTCTATGCCGAGGACCAAATGCCACCATTGCTTTTCTCCCCAAAAGTCCTTATGTAGTAGAGAATTGGGGAGCTAACTGGAAAATATTAGCTAAGCAAGATATAATAGCAGTTCCGGCTCAGCCCCAACGACTATATACTAATATGTGGTGGGAGCAGCCTGGCACCGGGGCACCTATTACCAGAATTGTTTCTCCTAACCACACTAGCCCATGGCATTATAACTCTTGGAAAATGGACTTAACTTTTATTACTAGGAAGCATCTGTATATAAAAATTGGTTGTGACCCTAAGCGTGCTGTGGGATGTTCATGCCAGATTGACCCTCCAGAACAAGACTGGGTCATGGTTTGTACCTCACACCCCTTCCTATTTTCAGCAACCCCAGGAACAGCCCAAGTCTTTTATAATGAATCAGTAAAGATTTATTTTCTGCATGTCCCTGCAGGCTCCATATATGCCAGCTGCCTCACTCATTTCAATTTTACTCAGTTAAACCTCACTATAGTCTATATAGTTAGAAGACAAGCTCAAGTATGGGTGCCAGTTGACATGACCAGGGAATGGGAAGATCCCAATGGCATAGTAGCCCTTAACAATGCACTGGCCTCTATATGAGTCTGACGCTTTGTCAGGACCCTAATTGCATTCATTGTCTCTGCTATAGTCATTGCAGCTACTGCTGCCACGGCAACCGCTGCCCGTGTTGACTCAGTTCAAACTGCTCATACTGTTGATGTTCTCTTAACCAATACTACTTTAGAAATGCTTCAACAGGCCCAGATTGATCAAGAGATCCTGACTCGCCTTTCTGCAGTTGAATCAGCACTCAACTGGATTGGCCAACACCAGGATGCACTAGTGACCCGCCAACAGTTGACCTGTGACCCAGGATTCTCCAAATTGTGCGTCACCCCGCTCCCATGGAACTCCAGCCGGTATTCCTGGAGCGATATTCAACATCGCCTAAGAGGGGCCTTTTCTACTAACTTAAAAGGACAAATTGATAAATTGCAGCTAGAATTACATCAGCAGCTGCAGGACATTCAACGCTTGACTAAGCAAGAGGTCTTTCGAAACCTCTGTGACAATCTCAGATGGCTAGACCCAAAAAACTGGTTTGATGAACTAAATCTGAGAGTGTAGGTCTTTGGAACTGCTGGTTATTTACTGGTTCTAATAATGCTTTGTGTAATTTGCTGTATTTACAAATTATTTTCCCGGGGTCGTGAAAGGGACCAGCAAGTAGCAAGCTTTGTGGGATCTATAGCAGTCCTAGCTAAAAATAAAAGGAAAAATATAGGGAACCATTCAACCTGGCAATGGCAAATGTAGCCTCATAACTAAAAACAAAGGGGGAATTATAGGGAACCTATCCATGTGTGATGCGATCTTGTGGCTCAGCTCTGGTTCTGAACGCAGACAGATGGGCGTGGCGTGCAGAGAACATCCGTGGAGAATGTAGCTGTGTTGCAACATCCAGGTCTCCGGTGGGGAATCAGGCCTGCATTGCACCTAGGCCGCTTTGAGACTTGCTTTTGCTAAAAAAACTCCCTCCCCTTGAATTGAGGAAACGTGTGTACTGCATATCTTTAAGGTGGCCTTCCAAAATCTATGCTAAACCTCTCAAGTTTGGGTGTAACCAGTTCAACCTTTTCCCTTTACATTTGCAAATGACCTTTATCTTAAAGGGATTAGCAGCATTCTTTCTTTTGTTATGGTAACCACCTAAAGCAAACCTGTGCACAGTGAAGGAGGACCCTCCTTGATGTAATCTACCTAGAATATCAATAAAAGCCTGTTGAGGCAGAGGGTCGAGGCCCCTCTCTCTTGATCCTTGAGAGATCGGCCACGCATCCCTTTTTCTCCACTGGATTCCTTTAGTCCGTGTGAATTTGTTCATCACTTGTCTGGGGATATAGGACAAGCATTCCACAACAACACGCGGTCCTGCCGGCTGGGACCGTGACGCAATCAGATCTGTGAGCATTTTGATTACCAGGGCTTTAAATTTCCCGTCAGGTAGGTTGGCTATCTCTTCCTTGCTTAGTTCCCGTTCTGAGGTTTTGCTCTGTTCTTTCATTTGGGCCATATTTCATTGTCTTAGTGCCCCTGATAAGTTGTAAGGGGGCGGGGCCTTAGGTATTCACCTGGACAGAGCAACCCTCTTTGCTGCGCTGCAGCGCTGCCTGTGGGTGAGGGGCGTGAAAGGAAACAATGCAGCTCATCTGCTTGTCCCTAGCTCACTTTCCAAGTGACTTTCATGTGAGACTGGGAGTTTCTCCCACCATGGCACCCACCATAATTCACTGTCATCTCTGAGTCTCAGTTTCCCCTTAAGTCAGCCCTGCCCATGCAGCCTGCCATCTTGCTGCAATTTTTCTCAGCCAGCTGGCCCACATGTCTGCCGCCTTACCAGTCTGGTTGTTCTGATTGATTTTTCTTTAATTCCTTGGTTGTCAGAGTTCCGTGCAGTTTGATTTTCTGGTGCTTCTGGTCGTTTATTGATTTTAGATTGGTTGTTATTCTCCTTTTAGGAAGTGAAGTGTGAGGAAGTGAAGGCTCTCTACCTATGCCTCCATCTTGGCTGGAACTCCTAAATCCAAATCCCGACTCTTAATAGTGCTCCTCCATCTACCCTCTCAAAATCATTTTTTTTTTCAGTAGGTCATCTCATATTTGCTCTCCTTTCTTATACTAGTCTCAATCTCTTTATACCCTTATTAATACTGGTTCACTTGCTGTTGATAGTGGGATGGGGGGGAGTTATTTTTGTGGGTGTGGCTTTTCGGGTGTGGGTGTTTTTTTCCGGGGCTTTGTGGTTATTTCTGGCACCTGTACAACAGCATACAAGACATGGTGGGTGGAGTGGCCCTCAGTCATCCAGCTGGAGGGAAGGACCCACCAAAGAATGACCCATCAACAATCAAAACCCAAATACATCCAGAAAGCCATCATAAATGGCATAAAAGGCATCCAAAGAGCATGAAGTTCTGGAAATCAAGGAGACTGCACTGCTGAATCTCACAGGTCTCCTACCATAGAAGATCACACAACAAAGTCAGGGAGTGAAATAGATCATTTTAAGAAGCAGAAACAAACAAGAAAAGTCTCATAAACAATGGAAAGACAAAGAAACAACCCCCCAATTGAAAGCAAAAGCGGAATCCTTAGAATGAGTGCTAAATGAAATAGGGGCAAGTCAACTATCAGATATTGAGTTCAAAGCAATGGTTATCAGGAAGTTCAATGAGCTCACAGAGAATTACCAAAAACTACAGAGAACTACAATGAACTCACTGCAAATTATATCAACATGAAAAAGGAAATAGAAACTGTCAAGAAGAGCCAAGAGGAAATGAAGAATACAATTTCTGAATTGAAGAACACAGTAGAAGGAATCAAAATCAGGTTAGATGAAGCAGAGGATTGAATCAGTGAGCTGGAAGATAAGGTAGAAAAAAATTCCCAGAAAGAGCAATAAAAGGAAAAAAGACTCAAAAAGAACACAGCAGGGTTATGGGAAATGCAGGAAAACATGAAATGTAATAACATGCATATAATAGGGACACTAGAAGGAGAAGAAGAGGAGCAAGGGATAGAAAACCTGTTTGAAAAAGTAATGATGGAAAACTTCCCTAATTTGATGACAGAAAACAATCACACAAGTCCAGGAAGCACAGAGGGCCCCAAAAAGGAGGAACCCAAAGAGGCCCACTGCAAGACACATCATAATTAAAATGGCAAAATTCCAAGACAAAGAATCTTAAAGGCAGCAAGGGAGAAACAGGAAGTAACATACAAGGGAGCCCCAATAAGGCTAGCAGCTGACGTCTCAATAGAAACACTACACGCCAGAAGGAAATGGCAAGAAATATTCCGAATAATGAAAAGCAGAAGGCTGCAACCAAGACTACTCTACCCAGCAAATCTCTCAATTAAAATGGAAGGCAAAATAAGGAGTTTCCCAAACAAAAGAAGGCTAAAAGAATACACCTGCACCAAACCAGCACTGGAAGATATGCTAAATGGACTACTTTAAGAAGATGAAGAAAAAGAGTGAGAGAGAAAGTAACACAGGTACAAAGGGTATAAAATGGCAATAAATAATAATAACCTATCAATAATAACCTTAAATATAAATGAATTAAATGCTCCAATCAAAAGACATAAGGTAGCTGAATGGATAAAAAAAAAAATGACCCGCCCATATGCTGCCTACAAGAGATTCACCTCAGAACAAAAAAAACCTACACAGACTGTAAGTGAAGGGTTGGGAAAAAAATATTCCAAGCAAATGGAAGGAAAAAAAAAAAAGCCGGGGTAGCAATACTTATATCAGACAAAATAGACTTCAAAACAAAGGCCATAAAAAGAGACACAGAATGATTCTTCATAATACTCAAGGAAAAAATCCAACAAGAAGACATAAATATTGTAAACATATATGCACCCAACATAGGAGCACACAAAAATATAAGAAAAATCTTGGAGGACTTCAAGAAGGATACAGACAGACACACAATTATAGTAGGTGATTTTAATACCCCACTGTCAACAATGGATAGATCTTCCAAACAAAAGATCAACAAGGATATTGTGGAACTGAATGACGCATTAGATCAAATGGAGTTAACTTATATATATAGAAATGTTCTTTTCAAATGCACATGGAATATTTTTCAAAGATAAACTACATGATAGGATACAAAGCAAGCCTCAACAAATTTAAGAAAATTGAAATCATATTAAGCATCTTCTCAGACCAGAAGGGTCTGAAACTACAAACCAATGTCAAGGAAAAAACTCAAAACACTCAAATTCATGGGGACTGAATAGCATGCTTTTAAACAATGAGTGGGTTAATAATGAGATCAAGGAAGAAATCAAAATATTTTTGGAAATGAATGAAAATGAACATACAACAGCCCAAAAACCTATGGGACACAGCAAAGGCAGTTCTGAGAGGGAAGTTCATAGCAATACAGGCCTATCTAAAAAAGATAGAAACATTTCAAATAAACAACCGAACCCTATGCCTACAAGAACTTAAGGAACAACAACAAAGACAGCCCAGAGCAAGTAGAAGGAAGAAAATAACCAAGATCAGAGCAGAATTAAATGACATAGAGACTAAAAGAATAATTCAGAGGATCAGTAAATCCAGGAGTTGGTTCTTCGAAAAGATCAACAAAATTGAGAAGCCTTTAACTAGACTCATCAAGCAAAAAGGGGAGGACCCCAATAAATAAAATCAGAAATGATAGAGGGAGGCTACAACTGATACCACAGAAATACAAAAGATTGTAAGAAATTACAATGACTAATTATATGTTAAGAAATTTGAAAACCTGGGTGAAATAGACAAATTTCTAAATATATGTATATAATCTTCCAAAACTGGATCAAGAAGAAGCAAAATGCCTGAACAGACTGATAACAGCTGGTGAAATCAAAGCAGTAATCAAAAAACTCCTGACACACAAAAGCCCTGGACCAGATGGTTTCACAGGAGAATTTTACAAAACATTTAAGGAAGAGCTAACCCCTATCCTTCTGAGACTACTCCATGAAAACCAAGAAGAAGGAAGACTCTCAAATTCTTTTTATGAGGCCAGCATCATCTTAATCCCCAAACCAGATAAAGACAAAGCAAAGAAAGAAAACTACAGTCAATATCACTGTTGAACATAGATGCTAAAATCCTCAACAAAATATTGGCAAACCATATCCAGCAATACATTAAATAGATCATATACTATGATCAGGTGGGATTCATCCCAGGGATGCAAGAATGGTACAAAACTCATAAATCAATACATGTAATGCATCACATAAACAAAATGAGAGACAAAAATCACATGGTCATATCAATAGATGCAGAAAAAGCATTTGATAAAGTGCAGCAACAATTTATGATAAAAACACTCAGCAAAGTGGGAGTAGAGGGAGCATTCCTCAACATAATAAAGGCCACATACGAGAAACCTACAAGCAACATCATACTCAACAGGCAAAAACTGAAAGATTTTCCACTAAGATCAGGAAAGACAAGGATGTCCACTTTCACCACTTCTATTCAACATAGTATTGGAAGTCCTAACCACAGTGATCAGACAAGAAAAAGAAATAAAAGGCATGCAAATTAGAAAGGAAGAAGCAAAACTGTCATTGTTTGCAGATGATATGACAGTGTACATAGAAAACCCTATAGACTCTACTGAAAAACTATTCGACCTAACAAGTGAATTTGGCAAAGCAGCGGATACAAAGTTGATATTCAAAAATTGAAGGCATTTTTGTACACCAACAATGAAATATCAGAAACAGAAATCAGGGAAAAAAAATCCCATTTGTTATATCAACAAGAAAAATAAAGTACCTAAGAATAAACCTAACCAAGGAAGGAAAAGATCTATATGCAGAAAACTACACAACACTGAAGAAAGAAATCAAGGGAGACACAAATAAATGGAAGCATATACTGTGTTCATGGATTGGAAGGATTAACATCATTAAAATGTTAATACTACACGAAGCAATTTATAGATTCATTGTAATCCCTACTAAAATACCAATGACATTTTTCACAGATACAGAACAAACATTTCAAAAGTTTATATGGAACCATAAAGGATCCCGAATAGCCACAGTAATTTTGAGAAAGAAGAACAAAGTAGGAGGGATCACAATACCTGACATCAAACTATATCATAAGGCCACTGTCATCAGAATAGTCTGGTACTGGCATAAGAACAGACACATAGATCAATGGAACAGAATAGAGAGCTCAGAAATAAACTCATGTCTCTATGGTCAGTTAATATTTGACAAAAGGGGCAGAAGCATACAATGGAGTAAAAATAGCCTCTTCAACAAATGGTGTTGGGAGATCTGGACAGTTACATGCAAAAAAATGAAACTTGCCCACCAACTTATACCATATACAAAAATAAACTCAAGATAGATAAAAAACTTAAATATAAGTCATGACGCCATACAAATCCTAGAGAGGAACACAAGCAGGAAAATCTCAGATATTCCACGCAGCAGTATTTTCACTGATATGTTCCCTGGAGCAAGGAACATACAGGAAAAAATAAACAAATGGGACTTCATCAAAATAAAAAGCTTCTGCACAGCTAAAGAAAGCACCAGCAAAGTGAAAAGGGAACCAACCATATGGGAAAATTTATTTGCCAATGATACCTTGGACAAGGGTTTGATCTCCAAAATATATAAAGAACTCACATGACTCCATACCAGGAAGACAAACAATTCAATTAAAAAATGGGCAAAGACCTGAACAGACACTTCTCCAAGGAGGACATACACAGGGCCCAGAGACATAGGAGAGGATACTCAGCATCACTAGCCATCAGAGAGATACAAATTAAAACCACAATGAGATAGCACTTCATGCTGGTCAAAATGGCCATCATAAACAAATCAACAAACAATAAGTGGTGGCGAGGCTGTGGAGAAGAGAGAACCCTCATGCACTGTACGTGGGAATGCAAACTGGTGCAGCCACTGTAGAAAACAGTATGGAATTTCCTCAGAAAACTGAAAAGGGAACTGCATTTTGGCCCAGCAATTTCACTGCTGGGATTATACCCTAACAATCCTGAAACACCAGTTTAAAGGAACCTATGTACTCCAATATTCATAGCAGCACAATTTACAATAGCCAAGTGCTGGAAGCAACCTAAGTGTCCATCAATAAATGAGTGGATCAAAAAACTATGGTACATTTATACAATGGCATACTATGCAGCAGAAAGAAAGAAAGAGCTCCTACCCTTTGTGACACCATGGATAGTACTAGAGAGCATTATGCTAAGTTAAATAAGCCAGGTGGTGAAAAACAAATACCATATGATCTCACCTATAAGTGGAACCTAATCAACAAAACAAATAAGCAAGCAAAATATAACCAGAGACATTGAAAGAGAGAACAAACTGGCAGTAACCAGAGGGGAAGGGGATAAAGAGGAAAAGAAGGAGAAGGATTGTCAAGGAACATGTATAAAGGACCCATGGACAAAGCCAAACAGGGGTAGGATTGAGGGTGAGAGGTAGGGGTGAGTGCAGTGAGGGAAAGTGGTGACAGGAAAATGGAGACAACTGTACTTGAACAACAATAAAAGAAAAGAAAAGAAATAAGGCAAACTCAGGATATAAAAGACCTGTACCCAGAAAATTATAAGACCCTGAAGAAAGCAAATGAAGAAGATTCAAATAAGTGGAAGCACATACCATGTTCATGGATAGAAAGAATTAACATCATTAAAATGTCCATATTACCCAAGGCAATCTATAGATTCAACACAATTCCTATCAAGATTTCAGTGACATATTTCATAGAACTAGAACAAATATTTTAAAACTTTATATGGAACCACAAAAGGCCCCACATGGCAACAGTGATCCTGAGAAAGAACGAAGTTGGCAGAATCATGCTACCTAATGTCAAACTATACTTCAAGGCCATAATAATCAAAACACCCTGGTAGTGGCATAAATATAGACATATAGATCAATGGTACAGAATAAAGAGCCCAGAAATAAATCCATGCCTTTATAGTCAATTAATACTCAACAGAGGAAGGAAGTACGTACAATGGGCTAAAGATAGTTTATTCAATAAATGGTGTTGGGAAAATTGGACAGATACATGCAGAAAAATGAAACTAGGCCACCTTCTTACACTGCACACATGGATACATTCAAAATGGATCAAAGACTTAAATGTTAAACCCCAAACCATAAAAATCCTAGAAGAAAACATAGGCAGCAGAATCTTAGACATTACCATGGCAATTTTCTATAGGATATATCTCCCTAGGCAAGGGAAACAAAAGAAAAAAATAAACAAATGGAACTACATCAAACTAAAATGATTTTTCACAGCAAAGGAAATCATCAACAAAATAAAAAGACAACCAACAGAATGGGAGAATATATTCACCAATACATCTGATAAGGGGTTAATATCCAAAATTTATAAAGTACTTCCAAAACTCAACACCAAAAAAACAAACAACCCAATTAAAAAATAGGCAAAGGACCTGAATAGACACTTCTCCAAAGAAGACATACAGATGGCCAATAGACATATGAAAAGATTCTCAACATTACCAATCATCAGAGAAATGTAAATTTAAACCACAGTGAGATACCATCTCACAACTGTCAGAATGACTATCATCAATAAATCAACAAACAACAAATGCTGGTGAGGTTGTGCAGAAATGGGAACTCTAGTGCACTGTTGGTGGGAATGCAGACTGGTGCAGCCACTGTGGAAAGCAATATGGAAATATTTCAAAAAATTAAAAAATGATCTGAATTTTGACTGAGCAATCCCACTTCTGGGAATATATCCAAAGGAACATAAAACACTAATTTGAAAGAACAAAAGCACCCCTTTGTTCATTGCAGAGTTATTTACAATCAGCAAGATATGGAAGCAGCCCAAGTATCCATCAACAGATGAGGGGATAAAACAACTATGGGATATTTACACAATGGAACTTTACTTGGCTTTAAAAAAGAAAAAATTTTACCCTTTGCAACAGTATGGATGAATCTGGAGAACATAATGCTAAGTGAAATAAGGCAGTCAGAGAAAGACAAATACCATATGATTTCACTCATATGTGGAATCTAATGAACAAACTGAACTAAAAAGAAAAACAGAGACCAACTCATAGATGGAGAGCAGACAATAGCTAGTGGAAGGGGGAGTTTGGGGGTGAGAGATTGAGCAAAAAGGAAAAAGGACTTTTGGATTGGACAACAGTGTGGTGATTGCTGGGGGTAGGGGAGTATAAAGGTACTAAATGGTAATGGAAAAAAATTCAATAAAGGTTAAATAAGAAATTTTTAAAAAGCATTCAGAGAAAAACATTACGTACAGAGGAACAATGATACATGAGTATGATGTATTTCTTTATTGAAATGATATTTCATTAGGAACAATGGATGCCAGAAACAATAGAAAAAACATCTTTGAAGTGCATCTGGAAGATTCGCCAACAT
>VMDR010013210.1:0-25311 GCA_007922815.1 Macrotus californicus | reverse complement strand
AGAAGTCCAACTAGCCAGCAGCAGATCCAGCAATTGAACTCAAGTTTCTCTATAACAATCGTTTCATTATACGAAACTACTTTTCAAAGTCCCTGACAACTGTGTTCCTAAAAAGAAAAATAAATTTTATAATTAACCTGAGGTCATAGAGCCAAGTGACAAGTCAAACAAAATAAATACAAAGATAGGGTTTGACATTGGAATTGCTTTACAACTTGAAGGTTGTATTTGTGATCAGTTTGGGGATTCATTAACTATACCCCCAAAACATCAATTTATAGGATGCCTCATGTGTCAAAGAAGCTGGAAAATATCATTGCTTTAATATCTTCTGTATATCATTTTGTCTCCATTTCATAATATAGTGAATATGAATGATGGTATGTTCTCATACACAGAAAGCATTTATGCAATGTATTCCACTAAGTCAAATAATTACTTAATTGTGCTAAAAAAACACAAACAGTAAAATCAACTTCTAGGACTAAGAAAAGGAATAGTTAGAATTTTTCATTTTTAGTAATCTGACGACAATCTCTTAAATCCCCCAAAACAAGGAACAGAAGGTATTTTTTTACAATTATTCTATGACTTTATCTTAGAACATTTAGAAAATGTAGAAAATTACAAAGAAAAATAGTCACCCATGATTCAATCCATAGAAAATTCCTGCTAATATTTTGCTTCTTTTATCTTCCCACCCCAATCTAATGTAATTTTATTGTTTTAGCTGATTTATCTTACCATATGAAATTTTTGTCAATTTACTTATTTCTTTCCCTCTAAAATTTTCTGTAAGGCTCTTAATTAAAATGCAGAGAATCAAGAGCTTATGCTACTGAAAACTTTCAGAAGAGGACATTTACTTAAGTTGTGTTCTTGTTCTTGAGTAAAGCTTCCTGGTTTTCTTCATACTGGTCCTACGGCATTTTATGTGCTTAGCCGTTTCCTATGCTTTACTATTCCTGCAAACGGCAGTTTCTAATGCACACACACACACACACACACACACACACACAGTGCTGTTACATATAGTTTTCATATTTTACAACCAGCTAACTTAGTGAGTTACGATTTTTGGTAGATTACATGGGATTTTGCTTGTACACCATCATATCATGTGCAAGCAATACTAGTTTTACCTTCACATTTCCGTTATTGATACATGTTGATGAGAACATCTGAAAAATGACCTAATACTGGTGGTCGGAGACATTCTTCATCTCTGGCTTTAAAGGAAGGTGCCTGACGTGTCACTGTCACCATCATCCTGGTCATTGGGCTGAAGTCAGTATTCCTTGTCGTAGTTGGAAATTATTCTTTCACTTTTATTTCTTTGAGATTTGTATTGTTTTGTCTGGTTGTGTCAGGGCTGAATACTGAAATCTGTTAAATGATCCTTGGGCATCTACCGAAATGATCATTTATTTTTCTTCTCTGATCATTTGGTGGGAAAAATATAGTTTTATAATTTAGGTCATGAACCCATTTTTAGAGTTTCAGATTCTCCTAGAATTGGATAGTTCTTTATTTAATATATGACAGAGTCACATAATTTTTCATATATTTTATATGTTTATGTATCTGGATAACATAAACTTTCTTAAAGTCTAAAAACCAGGGTTGTTTGTTTTAAATTCTTTCTCTGCAGTTACCCAGAAATCCCTACTGTTCCAATGAGGGAGCTCATTGTGGCTGTAGACTGCCTCATGTGACCTTCCAGCCGCCATGGGTAAGGTTTGAAAACTGGGGGTGGGGGGGTGGGGAGTCTTCAGTAGTCCTTTGGCACAATGAAAAATGGGATAAGCAGGCTCTGCCTCACAGCCCCTCTGCAGGGCTCTGCTCTCCATTAACCCTTCACTTGCCGCTCATCCTTTGGCTAGTCTACTCTTCTTCCCAGCTGCCACTCCATGATCTCTGGGCAAAACCTGGAACCCACAGCTCCCAAACATTTACCACTGTTGCATTCTGTTCCTTTAAGATCCCCTCCATACCAGAGATTTTCTATTTTGATGTCTTTCCAAGCTCAGTGAAAGTCCTTTTATTTATGTTTAACAGATAAAAATGTATTTAATAAATAATTTTCTAATTATAAACTCTCAATACATAATGTTAAAACAGGAAATAATGATAAACAAAAACAAATACTGGCAATTTGTGATCACCCAAAGATAACCAATCCAAGTGTTTTGATACGTCAATTCATTATTTTTCTTCCTGTGAGGACTAATTAGATAATTTAATTTATACTGCGACGTCAGTAGCAAGTAATAACCTAACGAATATATCCCTGAGGCAATCTACTTGCCTTTGCGATGACCCCTTACTGCTTTAGTATGAAGGGTCACTAGGAGGAGACATTATATTCTCATGGAACGTGGGCAAGGGGTGTGTGTGTGTGTGTGTGTGTGTGTGTGTGTGTGCCTGTGTGTGAGAGAGAGAGAGACAGAGACAGGGGGGTTGATAGATTGTACTTTAAATTACAGCATTTGAAGTAATGGAAAAAGTTAGCCTTATTCTAGTTGCAACCATTTCCCTAAGTTACCACCATGTAATTTGCTGAAATATCCACTTATTTTAAGCCTTTGCAGGTTGCAGCAAAGCCATGGTCACTCTGGAAAACATTTCTGGTGTGTCTGCTGGCCTGTCTGATTGCTACGACCCTCGTTGTTCTGGTCGTATATTTTGTTCACTTTGGCAAGCCCACCGTCATCATTCACTCAGATGGAAAGGCCAGTCCTGTGGCCTGTACCTCTGGCTCTAGCCCATCTCCTGCTCCATTTCCTACCCCATGTCCTACCCCATTTCCTACCCCATGTCCTGCCCTATCTCCTGCCCCACATCCTACCCCATCTCCTGCCCAATCTCCTGCCCCATCTACCCTTCATGGCTCTCAGAGCACCCTGCCTTCTACCCTTGTGACCAACCAAAGCTCTTCAACCATGACGCCTCCATCTGCCATGAAGACCACACTAGAGCACGAAGTCCTCATTGAAGATGAAGAAGGACAGTTTTGAGCCCTCAGCCCTCCTCAAGCCAGGTCAACACTCTTACCCTGAAGGAGAAATGTCTAAGCTTTTCTGTCCTCCCTGCCAAGAGACTCCAAGGCGTTTGACTTCATGAGATCTTGCCCCTCTTGCTCAATCATTGGCTGGATCCCCATATGGGGATGGCTCAGTCTTGGGACTGGCAATGTTCAAATGATCAGAAAAGAAAAATTTCAGCCCTGCCTGTTTAACTCTAGATGGGGTCCAGAGTTTTCTCTTCACGCCTTTCGTACAACTGACCTTGTTTATCACTCATGAAGATTTTAGCTGCTGAAGAGGCTGCCGTGTGGATCCTGCTTTACTTAAGCTAGTATTTGTCATTTGTTATTGATTATTTCCCAATTTATTGTCGGCATTTTTATCCCAACTGAGAAAGAGAGAAATGTTCAGACAAAGTGTTTATTGCTCATTATGTAAGTGTTCTTCTTATTGGGGAATTGAGAAAAGAGGGGGAGATCAGTGAGGACAGGAATAATCAAGGGGGATTTTAGAGAAGGGCTGACAGTTGAAGAAGGGTGAAAATTTGGATTTAGGTAGAGATCATTAAAACAGAAAATGATAGGGTTAAGGGGGTTTAATAGATTTAAAATGAAAAGTACATTTAGAAACACTTTAAATGTACAAGTGATGTATTTTCTATATCTGTACCTTTTCAGACATTATCAATATTATTTTCCATATTTGATATGTGCTTGATCTCTAAACCACTATAAACTGTACTTACAAAATTTGAACATTTAAATTGTGTCCTACTTTGTACTGTAAATTAGAGAGCACATGCTTATAATTTGCTACGAAACACAGACTCTTGTGTTATATATTACTTGTGTTAATATATTACTTATATTCGGAGTGTTTGATACTTAGTAAAAGCATAAACATTTCAATCTGGAAGAGACTTCAGAGTAAAGCAGGCTGCCCATTGCTCCCCATCCTACAAATTCCACAAGGGCAGTAAGCGTGAGTGAATTTTTTTCCCAGTATAGCAGTAAATCAACTCATTTTTCTTACCATTTTGTTTTAATTGCTTGTGAAAAAGAAAGATTCAATTCACTAGGTTAAAATGTGCTTCCTTCCTTAGATAATTTAAACTTCATTTTGTGATTTAAAAGAGCTTTTAATAAAAGATTAATTTACTGCTAAATTTTTTTTTAAGTTTTGTATTCTGGAAGCCATTCTAAGTAACTAGATGTTTCATAAGAGCTGCTGTTTTCTTCCTTTACTCCTAGGTAATACAGAAAGCAGTGTGGTAACATAGGAAGGATAATTTCTTTGTGTTTAAGGAGCATCTTCTCTTAGCGATGAAATGCCTACATTGAGTATTTGCTTGGAAGACACTGTAACTGAGGTCATTAAGGTCCTGTGCTTTGTAAACTAGAGATGTGAATGAGCTCACAGATTCTTTTTTGCTTTAGACTTTTACTGTTAGTAAAATAGTAAAAATAGTAAGCAGATTTGTGGAAAATATCTTCACAAGTTAAAGTATAATAACAAAAATTTTACTTATATTCTAAGTCTTTACTTATATTCTAAGTGGTTATAAGTAAAACGTACTATGAAAATATTAAGTGACGTGTGCCTGTTCAGTAACTACATACCCAGTTTTAATTATTTATTTAGCAAATATTAAAGCCACACATGTTCTAATATTATTGTTTTAAAAATATATTTACCATACTTAAATGACAATAATATATTTTACAGCAGGAAGCTTCTCTATTTAAAATGTCTTCTATAAACACTTTGGTGAGTCCATCGTTTTGCTCCTAAATTCAGAGTAATTAATGTGGAATTAAAATGTCAAGTTTTCAAATACACTTGACCAAATAAGTGTGTAATGCACTTCTTGGGTGCCTTATTAAAAAGAGAACCCAAAGAAGTGAATTTACCTATACAGATGCAAGTTCCATTTCTCTGTACAGAAAATATGCTGTAATAGGTAGCCCTGCTCTGTGACAATATTCGCAAGTATTTTTGGGAACCCTTTCGGAAGACATACTATTTAAGCCTCTCACTTTGATTTTGTATAATTTCCAAAGCTTTTTGAACTTTGGCAGCATCTTTGTAACAAATAATTTGTGAATTGTCACCTGCGTAGTCCTTAAGTTCCTCAGTAACCTGCTCGGCTTCTTACTAAGACACCATGGGAATGAGAGGCTTCGACATCGGTGTCACAGTCGTGGCGAACATGTTTCTAGATTGTCCCTTCTCCAGCTGTCTGTTGTCATGGTACCATGAGAGCATTTTTGAAGTCTGGTAGAAGTCTCTCTTTGTCCTTCAAAATGGTTCCTGCCATCAAACAGTTTCTTTCTAAAATCAAATGCAACATTCATCTTTTTTTCCCACCAGGATTTTAATTTTTTTAAATTATTTTTTTCTACTTACATTGACTTCATATGAGGTTTCCTCTTCATATTTTTTTGCACTTGCCAGACAGGATGAGTTTTAAAATGTCCATAATGTCCCTCAAGGCGAACATAAACAAAACAAACACAGGGTAGTAGATTAACAACAAAAAGGAGAAGTGGACATAATTGTGCACAGGGGCAGGACGTCACCAAGATGACAGTGCATGAGATGGCAGCCTCCCTGCCTCCCGCCTAGATCAACAATTAGACAGCTACTCATGAATGAAGCAGCTCTGGAAGGGCTCTGGAGTACACGTAAGGCACTCCAACAACACAGTAGGACACACACACACACACACACACACACACACATCCAGAATAATTGCAAATAAAGAGAAGGAAGACCACTTCATTTTGTCAGAATCATCTCATCTCCCACGCAGGCATTGCCCAGCACCAAGAGGGATCATCCCAGCTAGAAAGAATTCCGCTTGCCAGGAAAAGTTGAGTGGGGTGAGCAACCAGCCTGCCCAGCCCTTCAGGGCATCGCACGAAGATTCCGGCTTTGATTTTGCCCCACCCAGGCTGGCAAAGCTGAGGCACGCAGAGAGGGCTAAGAACAGTGCAGAAAAGCAGTGGCTACCAGTGGTGGCCCTGCAGCTGGAGTCGTCCCTGTTCTACAGATAAATCCAGCAGCTTTTGCCACTGAAGAAGGAACCAATGGCCAGCACAGCTGCAGAGGATGCCCTGCAGATTTCATCAGATTTTGCTCCTCCCGAGTATTTGCGTTTGCTGACACAAGCTCCCATCCCCCCATCCCTTCCCCCACTGGAGCCAGGTAACTGCCCAGGCAGCCAGCCCAAGCCACTGGGCTGCAGAGTACAAGATACCGGCACAGACCCTCACGGCTGATGCCCACCACCGAGTGCATGCATGGCAATAGCTGCCCCAGCTGCGCCCTCGTGCTCTGCAGGCCTGACACCTGCCACAGGCCTCCATCCCTGTGTTTGTATCTGGGGGAGACTGTGTAGCCACGAGAGAGCAGGTGACAGTGGAGGCCACTGCTGCTTGTGGGCTCAGATCAGGACCTGTCTCTGTCACTGACCTGCACCTCTGTGCTTACCCCTGGTTAGCCTCTCCAGCTGTGCACTGCAGGCTCCCAGCCCAACCTGTCAGAAGCCTCCACTGCTATGTACTTGTAGTGAAGTACAGCAGCCTGAATAGTGCGCACTGCCAATCAGGACCCCCGCAGCTACCCCTGTGCCTGCAGTTAGTTTCAGCCTGGCCACATTCCCTGGCCCCCACCTCGGTGTGTGTGTTGGTGAAAGGCCCCTGCCACCACACAGGCACCTGAAGCTGGTTCTGCAGCCAAGAGTGGTACACCACAATCATCGACCATGACTGTGACCTGCTGGAGTCCCTTGTCACTGGACCTGGAGGTGCTCCTGAAGACCCCAACAATCCTTGAAGACACCATAGGCTCCTCACTGTGCTGGTCAAGGACCACATGGCTGTCAATGTTGGGGACTCTGTATGTCCTCTTGGACCCATTGCCACACTTGTGCCCTATACCACTAGACTTGGTTCTCAAGGTGCTGTGACATGCCAGCGCCCACAAGTGAAAGTGCTCCTGTGCTGAAGTCAGTTCATAAAGTCTGGAGACTCCTTCTTCAAATGTGCAGACACCTTTCTGAGTCACGGAGGCATGTTCTCACCCAAGAAGGAAATGGTAATTATGTGACCTGGTAGAGGTGTTAGCTAAGCTATGGTAGTAATCACTTTGCAACATATGAGTGTATCAAATCAACACTTTGTACACCTTGAATTTACATGATGTTATATGTCAATGATATCTTAATAAATCTGGAAAAATTAATGACATGAAATAATTGTGCACAACAACTGCTGTTATGTTTTCCAGCAGCAGTTTGGATGTGTTTTGTGTAGTTTGGTTTTTAAACAACACTGGAAGCACCCATGCTTCTGTATCAGTTGTATTTGTTTCTACACTTGCAGTTGTCCTAAAAGGAAGGCATGAGTGTACCTTACAAATAAACCCAGAAACCCCAGATCATTACTTACTACTTACTACACCAAGGGCCACTGTATTAGGATAAATTCAGCTATATGTGACAGATGTTCCTGAATTATAGTGAAGTTGTAGAACTTATAGAAGAATAATATATAGAATTTTCTTTCCCATACAGGTAAGAAACTGAAGGTAGTTTGTCCAGAGATGGAAAAAGTAATTTCATGGCCAACAGAGACCTAGACCCCTTGGTGTCATTGCTCCATGTACCAAGCATTTGGCTTCTGTCTCACGGTTCAAATGGCTGTGTAAGCACCAGTCATTTTGTCTGCATTCCAGCCAACAGAAAGAAAGAGAGATGGATCCTCTCCTCTAAGCACACTTCTCGGAAGTTGTACCCAACAATTTTATTATATCCCATTGCCATAAATTAGTCATACAGCCACACCTAGCTGGAAGGAAGACTGAGGAATGGAAGGATTACTCTGGATGTTTGTGTGATCACTGAGAGTTCTATTTGTAAGAAAAAGAGAGAGAATGGATATTCTGAAACAACCCAGAGTCTGTGTCACAACAATTAAATCCAATATTTTTTAGAGGAAGAAGTAGGCATTTTGCTTCAAATTCTTAATCCTACTGTGAACCCCAGGTACTCATTTATAAACATTCTCACAGTCACAAAATTATAACAGTGCCTAATACTCATGAGTCAGACGTGCTCAATTACAGGGTCAAAGGAGATGACCTCAGGTGCCAAACAAACCCGCTGAGGATTAAGGTCTCTAGGAGTTTCACCTGGCACAGGTGAGTATCAAGCGCCCCTCCCTGAAAGAGGGCGTTCATGCCTTATGCTTTTGTGTATTGCCGGAGAGCCCAGCCCTGTGCCTGTGCTGGCACACAAAGCAACTACCGCAGCACTGGCTGTAGCCCAGCAGCATCAAGCAGGAAGAGACCCTGGAGATTATCTAGCCAAACTCCCCACTTTTGAGATAAGATCCTGAGCCAGAATAAAGTGGTTAGTGGTGAGTGCTGACACAGTGCCAAGGACGGGAACCCCGTTGTCTTTCCCAACAGTGTCTTGGTGGTCACACTGAGGTGACCTGACTCTGATCCCAGGCTCTGCACTAACATGAAGCCTTTCAACTCTACATGTTCTGACTTCCATTTTGACTTTCTTCCTGCATGTATTAATGTGTGTAACCCAGATTTTATTAATGTCTCATGTTTAACTTTATTTTTATTGTATTTTTCCCATTACCACTTATCCCCTTTATACCTCCCTGCCACCCCTGCAATCACCACACTGTTGTCCATGAGTCCTTTTTCCTTTTTTTGCTCAATCCCTCCACCCCCTAAGTTAGGGGTGTCAAACTCATTTTCCCTGGGGGCCACATCAGCCTCGCAGTTGCCTTCAAAGGGCCGAAGTAATTTTAGGACTGTAGAAATGGAACTGTTCCTTAACTGTTAAGGAGTTGAAATTACATTTTTAAGTTAAGGAGTTGAAATTCCTCCAATTTTGGTTTGCTTGGAAAACTATCTTGTCTTAAATTCTGAAGGACAGAATATGCGGTATAGATGATTTATTCTTGGTCCACAGTTTTTTCTCTCTCAGTACTTTGAATATACCATGGCATTCTTTTTTGGCCTACAAAGTTTCTGCTAAAGAATCTGTTGATTGCTTTACATATGTTCCCTTGTATGTAACAAGTTGTTTTCTCTTCCTGCTTTTTAAATTCTCTCTTGTTCTATCCTTTGATAATTTAATTGTAATGTGTCTCATTATGGATCTCTTTAGATTCATCTTATTTGGAAATGTCTGGGGTTCCTGGATGTGGATGTCTGTTTCTTTCCCCAGGTTAGGGAGATTTAGCCATTATTTTTAAAATAAGTGTTTGCTCTCTCTCTCTCTTCCTTCTGGGACCCCTATAATGTGAAGATTGGTCTGCTTGATGGTGTTCCATAAGCAGAAACAATGTCTTTAACAACTCTACCATGTGACTTTCTCTCCATGTATGGACGAATTCCTTGATAGTTTTCCATATCAATGGGGACTAAAGGAAAGAGTCAAATTGCAAAGACATATGGATTAATGCTGTCTGTTTGCTCATGGCACATGGAGATTCTGTTACTGCCACTGTATTTTCTTGGTGGGGGGTAGTGGAGCTGAACACAAAGATTTCAGACCAGTGAGGATACCCTTAGATTTTTTTTCTAGGTAGCCATTTTATCTTTCTGTGTTTTCTTAGATATATCTTTCCCCCAAGTAGAATAAATGAGGAGACACAGTCATAGCAATAAATGCATCCATATATTCAATGTTTGTTTAATACATGTTATACATAAGGGATGTGCTAGTTACTTTGTGTGAAGTTAGAGTGGAGTGTACACATAGAACTAATTAAATACAGTGCTTTCCTTTAAAAAATACTGACAGTCTCCATGGATGGAAAGATGTAGAAATGACCAACTACACTGGAGTGGGGTTAATTGTAGTAATATGTCTATATTAATGCTTCTCAATATGGGGCAGCTTTGCTCCCTGGGGAACATTAGGCAATATCTGGAGACAACTTTTGATTATCGTGATAGGCAGACGGTACTGTTGACATCTAGTGGGCTGAGGTCTAGGGTGGCATTAAACATTTTATAATGGATAGTGCAGCACCATGCCCCCCAACAAAAATTACCCTCAAATCTCAGTAGTGCTGAAGTTGAGACACAATGACCTATAGATTAAGTGCCTGAGAGCACCCACCAGGGAGAGGTTAGCTGCTAGGCAGACCCAAGAGGTTATGTGGCAAAGTGACTATTTGAATCTTGTTCTGAGAGTTGGGTAGGGTTTTTACAGGCAGAGATTTGGGATTGGGATTTCCAGGTATAAAAAAACCCCACAATTACCATGGAGTATTGTATATGTGGGGAATAAGAGGATGATGGGCTGATTATTAGAGAGCACCTTCCAGATGATTGCAACTTAACAGGCTTGACTGTCTTATCCTACAAGGTAGGTCTAATTTCAGGCCCCAAATTGGGGTGAAAAGGAACCGTCACAGGGAGCACACAGGCTTCCACCAAGACAGGTGAACTGGCTTCTCCCAGCACCTGAGCTGAGCTTGGTTACTTCCCAGCCCAAGGGACACTTTTTTCTGAAAGTGAAAAGATTTCTGGGTGAGGAAGCAGAGTACTGTCTTTATGAGCAATAATCTCTGTCTTGGGTGTGGGGTTTATAGTTCTTCAGGGCAGATGTTCTCAGCTGGGGAGCTGGCTTCAGGGGGAAGGTCTGCTCTCATAGCTAAGCCATTTTCTGCCTACTTTCCTGCCCCGCACAATGGTTCTAGATATTTATGGCACAGAATTGGAACATTAATTATTTTGACTTGTCATTATTGAATAATTTCACAGATAAACAGTATGCATGCCTACAAAAACATGTCAACTCTGCTTTCTTAGGATCCTCTCCCCAGCTGGCTTAATGATCAGTAAGCAACTCCATACAATAGCCTCATAATTATGTTAAACCCAGTAGAGCCAAAGATGAAGCTAACTCATCATTCGTCATTGCTGGTGTCTCTGCTCTTTCCAGGCTCAAATCTGAATTTTCACCCTAAACTGTTTGTGAAGAGAAATTGTGTTAGTTTCCTATTACCACTATAAAAATTACCACAAACTTAGTAGCTTAAGTAACAACAATTTATTCTCTTACAATTCTGGAGGCCAGAAGTCCAAACAAACAAATAAAAAGTCTGTTAGGCTAAAAAATCCAGGTGTTGGCAAGACTGTTCCTTCTGGAGACTCTAAGGGAGACCCTGTTCCTTGCCTTTTCCAACTTGCAAAGGCCACCAACATGGGCTGCATCTCTTCAACCTCTGCCTGTTGTCACATTACCATCTCCCCTCTCATCTCCTGCTCCCTTTTATCAGGACAAGGGTGATTACATCAGCATACCCCTATAATCCAGGTTTATCTCCCTATCGCAAGATCCTAAATTAATCGTATCTACAGTCCTTTGTACCATGTTACATAATGTATTCACAGATTGGAGGGGGTTATGATGTAGACATCTTTGGGGGGCTATTGTTCAGTCTCCCACCCACCACACCAAAGAGCACTTTGTGTGCTAAACCATGATCCAGTCTGAAGGATGCGTTCTTTCTGGCTCTTGCAGGAAGCTGCTGTGCGCTTTACTATGGTTATAGTGTGGGTGGGGGAATGATCTCTCACAATGCCCCCTGGGATTTTTTGCATTTCATTTTCCTTCCATTCTGGTTGACAGACACACAGACAAGTATTAGAGTTGGCATGGACCTGAAGTTACATACCTGAGAGATGTGTGAGTGTGTGTGTGTGTGCGTGTGTGTGTGTGTGTGTTTCATCTCTGGCCCAGCACTGTCCTGTCCTGGGCTTCACTGACTTCCATTCTCACCCACAAAACTGGGCCAGCCAGACCTGGCTGGCCTAAGGAATTCAGCATCATGGTGTGGAGGCATTGGGCCATGCACCACCACCAAATGTGGGCAAGATTGCTTTTCACTGACTTAGATAGAAACTCTTAGGGGGTTTCCTCAGCCCAATATTCACTCAGAGCAGTGGAGAAAGAAGAAAAGGCAAAGGGAAGAAATAGAGAAAGGAATAACGAATTTCCCCCATTACAGTGAATGCTGAGAAGACTCATCCACTCAAATGCCTTGTACCATGAACACTCCACTCTCCAAGGCAGGAATTAAGGGGAGCTGAGCGCCAGGGAGGTTTTGTTCCTTTATTCACCCAACAGGTATGTCAAGATCTGGAACCTATGTCGACTCTCTGGGGTTAATTCCAAACATCCAAAATTGACTCAACACAGGTACTTTAATGGTAGTAAATTGTCAGTGATATCAACAAAACCAGTCTTAATACAAAGATAAAATCTCTTTCCTATAATCCCTCATAGTTAAAAAAAAGGATAGGATGTCTTGTAAAATGATGAAAATAAGGATTTTTGAGAAAACAAATCGGAGGGATAGACTGTTTCTTTGAATTTTGGCATTGTGTCTTTGTAAAAAGACAAAAGAACACAGCAAAAACCATTGGTCAGTGTTGAGTGACATGTTTAGACAATGTTAAAACAACACAAATACTAAGGTGACAGTGACCCAGCTTTGAAGACTGGCCGACAGGTAACACTTTCTGCAGAGGCACCGGGTTTCAGCCAGCATGGGCTCCTCTCCTGCTACCCCAGTGGCTTCAGAGCTGATGCTTCATCCAAAATCCAGCAGCCGCCCCCCGACCCCCACCCTGAGAGACCTTCGTGAAACACTTATGATATTTGTGCGTGAGAAGGTCCTGAAGGAAAACGACAATCCTTCTGCATGTGGAGAAAAGACGGCCTCGGGGTGGGAAGGCCTGGGAGCTCTGTGCTGTAGCCTCTGTCAGGTGTCCCCAAGTGAAGGTGGCCACAAGTTCCTTAACTGCCCTCTCCAGGTTTCAATGTCTGCAGAGCTGCTCTGAGGATGAGAGGAAATGCGACTTAAAAAAAGGGATGCTGATATTATTGTATGTATTGTGTTAGAGGATTTGAGTGGTGGGGAGTGAGGGGCTGCCTAGAATTCCATTTTTCTTTTCCAAGCTTGATTCTAAGGAAAACCCGTCCAGGGAAGTAAGAAAGGTGGAGAAAAATGAGAGACTTGGGTTAAGAAAAATAACACCCAGGGCTCTTTTCCTCTTCCACTTCCTTATTTTGAACAGGAAACCAATTTGACTGCATCTTAAAAGATCTTTGGCCTTTGTGCTTCCTTATAGAGTACGTCTACCATGGCTGGGTAGTACCGAACAGACACCACTCGAAACTGAGGACCTGAGTTCTCGCTTTTCTTAAGGCTCTCCTCTCCGCCCCTTCTCCCGCCTGGGCAGCTCCTTCACAAATGGGGTTTTTGTTTTGTTTTTATCAATCGCCTATCTGTACCAAGTGATACAGGAGGTTTAAAAAATATGTAGCATGTTTTACAGTCACACTTCATATTGATATAATTTGGCAATATCAGAAAGAGCTTGCCCTTGAGAAACTTGGAAATATTTAATAGGTTTTCATAAAAATGGAGGTGGGGTTAAATCTATTTCAGTTATACGGGGGTTTATCCTTATTCCACTGGAACAAATTGGTTCAGTTGGTGGATTCTTTTAAGTAAATTGGTTTTATGTATTCAAGGTACACATTACCCGCATATGTAATTATATTTTCTTTAAAAAAACACAAAAGTATCTTTCTGCTATTGGTACGGTCCTTTTTTTTTCTCCAAATGAAGGAAATGTTAGCATTAAGCCACATCCACTAATGTTAGGTACTTATTCTAAAGGAAGCATTTTCATGTTTATCTTAAAGAGATAAGCTATACCCTGAAAAACAAATTCTATGAGGAAATGTTTTAAGTTTTACTTTACCAATAGGTACTTCTGGAAGCAATAGACGTCTGAAAAGTACACCTGAGCGGAGAAGGGGAGACCTCTGGTGGACGCCAGTTGGAAAGAATACAGAAGTCACCAGATACCAGGACCTAGAGAGGTCCTTCCATCATTACTATTTTTTTATGTCTTCATAAGACAATAATGAATACCTAAAAAGACAGGAGGATAGCATGTTAAAGCTCTTCATTCTTATTGCTTTGCCTCTGTTAGCAACAGTTAAAATTATTTTAAATGATTGAATATTTCAAAATTTAGATGTGGTTTTTCCTCTAGCTAGGAAGCACGCTCCTCTAAATTTTTAACATTTAGCCCTGCTGCAGGTATTAATACACTTTGAGGGGAAATAAAAATAATTATGAGCTATCCAAGCTTATGATGAGAAAGTTTTCTCTTAATCTATTTTTTTTGTATAGCTATTATCAATCTCTATTAAAGTTTAAATGCGCAGAGAGAAACATTCTACTTTTAGGAAAATATGCACGCAAACGCTGGCAAAAGTACACAAAGATACATGTGATTCATGTTCATTAAGCATTGTTTGCAAGAATCAAAAACCTAGAAACAGCTTGGACTTCCATTCTAGGGGAGCGCTTAAATAAATTAAAAGATGTCGGTATAATGAAGCCTACCTGTTACAAAGAATAAGACAGATTTATATTATCACTAAGCTATTTGCTGAATGGATTTTAGTACTAAATAATTTGTATAAAGATATATGTGTTTGTGGATATTTATTTAGAAGTTCATGGAACACATATTTTGACTGAATGCTGAATGATCAAATGTTAAATCCATACTCAGCTAATGCTGAGGCCAAATCCCAAATCACCATTAAGTAATGCAGGATAAAAGAAAAATCTGATAGTTTATTAAATACAATGATGATTCAAAATTTTTTAATGTTATGGTTAAAATTTCTATTATTAAAATTTTTGTAAGAAAATATTGGAAGTTTAAAATTATAGTAGAGATGAAGTAGGTTCTCAGTATTTGAAATAATTAAGTTGTTCTTAGGGTTCCTTCACTGCACGTTTGTGACACGAAGAAGACCTTCATTTCCAAATGGCACTTTTGATAATGTTATTTAACTTTTGTATAGCAGAATCTAATTTACAATAAAACAAGTTAATTAATCTACTTTTGGATGGAACGTTGTTTCTGGGTGTTATAACTAAGTCACATTGATTATTTGGACAAAATTTTTGCATAAATTTTAGGTGCCCTAGACTCAAAAAAACATTTTTCATGAAGTCTCTTGGTTTGAAATTTGAAGACTGAGAAGAATAAATTAAAGTTTTAGAGTTCTCATTTTTCTCTATAATGTTGGATTATTTTTTAGACTATTTGATATCTTTTTATTGTGTTTTGATTGAAGACGGCTCATTAAGTGTGATGTTTGTGATTTTGTAATTGTTTTCAAGAAATTTTGAAGCAGCAAAATTCACATATTCCTTTTAATTCATTCCTCAAAGTATTCTCACATAGAATTTTATCTTGAAAGACATATCTAACTTAAATCAACAGCTGAAAATTACAGAATGTACTTATAATAAATAGGTAATGCATACACTGTTGTACAACAATATGGACTATTATGCTATATATTCATATGTTAGACTGACATCCGTGTAAGAAGAGAGATTGGGACACACAGAGGCCTGCACGTGCAGAGGGATGACCACGTGAAGGGGCAGCAAGAGACAACTCTCAGGAAGCCAAGGAGAGAGGGGTCAGAGGAAACCAATCCTGCTGACACCTTGATCTTGAACTCGGAGCCTCCAGAACTGTGCGACAATAAATGTCTGTTGTTGAAGCCACCAAATCTGTGGTACTTTGTCATTACAACCCCCGCCCAACATTCATCCACCCAATGTCCCCTCGTGCCACTGCTCCCTAGTTGCTGCTCATCCTTCAGAACATGGGAAACTTTAGGAAAGTTACTTGTAACTCTCTCTAGGAAGACTTCCTTGACCTGCCAAATGGGCATTTCCTTTTTCCTTTTTGCTCCTCCAGCACCATGTATCTCCCTTCTTCTATGGTATTTATCATCTGTATGTTTTTCTGTTTAATTATCTATGTCCTCTTCCTGCCTGTTCTTTTAGGGCATTGTAGAAACCACACAATTATGAACAACAATCTTGTATTATATTTCTATGACTTCACTGTTTTTTTTTTAATATGGTCAGTTGATTTTTTTAAAGACTTTATTTATTTATTTTTAGAGTGAGGAGAAGGGAGGGAGAAAGGGAAGGAGAAAGACATCAATGTGTGGCTGCCTCTGGCGCACCCCTAACTGGGGACCTGGCCCACAACCAGGCATGTGCCCCGACAGGGAATCAAACTGGCGACCTTCGGTTCGCAGGCCAGCGCTCAATCCACTGAACCACACCAGCCAGGGCAACTTTACTAGTTTTATTCTTTAGCTTCACTAGCATATAAGTGGCTTGATTTTATTCATTAGTCCTTATTATTCAGAAAGTACCAAGACATTTTGTCTTGGCTTTTATCTGACAGCCCTGTTGGTAATTAGAGTCTGACTCTTACCGATCCATATCCAGAAAGCAATGCAAACTTAGTTATTTTTTCATCAGTGGGGATTATTTTTATCTGGTTTCCCTTTATTTTTTTTCAAGTACTTGGAACTTAGTATTGATGTAATAAATATTTGAGGATGAAATGAATGCATTCAGTTGCACTGGTACATATTTCATAAGCAATGATGCAGAAAGAACCTCTAATGTAGAATGAATATTATTCAGAAAATTTTTAATTTTAGTCACCCTGGTTATAGGTTTTTGGCCTTGCCCATGGGGTTCAATTTCTTTGAAATACCCTATTTCATGCCTTCCGAACTTCATACTCTTGAAGAATTATGGTTACAGTAATAAATAGCCAGATTTTTAATGCTTACTTTGTATGGATTATACTTAATTGAAAAATTATGATAATGTTATTCAGTCCAATAACATTGCAGTTTGAAATTACACAATATTATATTCAGCCTTGTTTTAACCATCTACTCCTATTCCACCTGGCAAGCTATGTTCATGTTTCGTGGCCTGACTCAAATTTCAACTCTCCTTTGAAGTTGTCCTCTGTTTCTTTTGTGTGCTCACATGGCACTCATAGGTATCTTTATTATAAATGGCTCATAGCACACTCTTATTAGTTATTTACATATATATTTTCCTGCTGGGCCGTAAGCTCTTCTGGGAAGGGGTCTATTTATGTTTAAAAAACAAGCACTTATTGGATGAATGAATAAAAGAATTTTCCTTATGCTGAATCAAAAATCTTTCAGAAAAAACAAGTGGGCTGTGTTTCCCAGAATCCTTTGCAGCTGACTGGAGCAAGAGGAACTGATGAGTGTGCCCCATGCAGGCTGAGCTCCCGGAACTCCCCCATGTGCTCTCCTGGGTGCTCTTTTCCCCAGTGGCTGGTTAGACTGTCAGCTCCCACTGTGGGCTTGGAAGCCATGTGTGATGGCAGAGCTGTGGGGTCAGTCTCTCCGCCCCCATCCCCACTGACTTAGAACCATCTCCTGCTGTTTGATGATTGAGAAATAAACTTGTGTTGTGCTAAGCCAAAATATCCTTGTGCCTGTGTATTAGTGTGGCCTGGCCGACCCTAACACACTGGTCAAAGAGGGAATTGACCTAGCCTAAGTGGTTTAGTCCTCTTTCCTAATTCAGGCCAGTTAGAGGTGAATGTCCAGGGATCTGTCCGTTCATTTGTTTAGCCAGTTATCAACTGAGTACTCGCCATCTGCCACACTCTGCTCTGTGCGGAAGGTACAACAGTGAATCGGAAAGCATGGATCCTGCCTTCGTGAGCCATAAACAATAGTGGGGAAGACAGAAGATAGACAAATAAAACACAAACTAACAAAAGTAAAATAGTTTTAAGTTGTGACAAGTGCTGTGAAGGAGACAAACAGCCTATGAAGACAGAAAATCAAAGGCATGCACGTGGAGGATTCTATGTGAATGGAGGCTCAGCAAAGACCTCCCTGAGAAGGTGATGTTCAAGATGAGACCCAAAGGGTAAGAAGCACCCAGCTATGTGAAGACGGGCATTAAAATCCTTCCAGGAGTCGAGGGCTGCCTGCAAAGGCTGTAGCATAAGAAATAACTTGGAGAGTGTGAGCACTAAAAAAGGCCAGTGGGGCATTAGAATGAGGGATTAGTTAAGCGAAGTTTTCATCCAGGTAAATGCACCAACATTCTGGCTCCCAGGTCATAAAGCTGTTGGATTTAGCTGAAGACAAGGATACTTCACTTTACCAATTACTTTGTCCTGTGTGGACAGATGTCACTGAGGGGGAAAACAAGGCCAAAAGCCAGAGTGGCCCAATGCATTTGACTCTACATTTTTTTTTTAAATTAAGGGCCACTTAGATTATAAATGAATTTTATAAAACAAACAAGAAGTTCTATTCTATGAAAACTATTTTTACTCTGCTTATGCATAATTATATACATAAACTTTACAAATTAATCATTCAAAAATATAAATACATTGTCCTTCACGAGTTAGCTCATCCAACAATAGATGATTATGATCTATTGATAGAAAATTATCACTCAGTTTAATTACTTCCCTGTTCCTGTTACTCGATCACCCACAGAAAACATCATATGACTAAGATATTGGGGCTTTACCCTTCTCTTAACTGTGCCCATAACTTCCCATTTCTACAGCACCCATTTCAATGACCTTCTTCACAACCGCGTCCAACCTCAGGTTAGCCTCAGTGCTGCTGTGACAAACTGTCTTGCTAGTAGCTACTTGTGTAGTTATCTCCATAGACTTCTCACAGTTTTGTCCACAAGGTGTGGCCTACAGGACTCTTTGCTGAATGCCATGGGTCAAGGACAGCTGATCTAAAACCATGGGATATCATTTAAACAGCTTTATGTAGAGGGAAGAGACAATCTTCCATCTCAGAGGCAGACCTCAGGATTTTTTCTTAGTTAATCTTAACCATTGACAAGGATAGTTTGAAAAAGGATTCAGCAGGCTCTGGGAAAATTTAGGATACAGAGCACCTGGCCCAGGGCCCTGAAAGATTGGTGTGCTGACTGACTGCCTCAGGTTACTCCACCGCAGCGTGTCCTGGCCTCGCGCATGCAAAGAGAACTGCTACCTTGGCCTCCTCATGTCGTCTCTCTGTGGTTTTGCTTTGGTGATGGCTTATCCTTGGATGTTAGAGCTACACAAACTCCATGAAACCCCTCCAGTTTGTGATACCACAGGAAAAGAAGCATCCTGGGCTTCATTTATTTTCCATCCCATGGAGTGCAGAGAACTGAAGTAAATCAGGGTTTTGTTTCCTTGAATTGTCAGAAAATCCAGGATTCTGCCTCAAAAGCAAGGGAGATACGATGATGTGCTCTGTGTGAAATGTTTAGCCCTGTGCCAGGCACGCAAGAGCTGTGTGATCAATGGCAGCTGCCGTTGTCATCATCATTGTTTTTATTATCAGATCTTACAAAAACCTTTGCTTAGTGACTGATTGCTTGAACTTCAAGCTTACATCAGTCAATCAAGTTAACATGTTTATTGAGAGCAGAACATGACTCAATCCTAATTCAGTGGATAGCTAGGAAGAGTTACGGTAACTCAGAGAGGGACAGTTCACAATGAGGTAGGCGATAAGATTTTACACACACATTACACACACAGAATTTAATCCAGGATTTAAAGGATATTTAGGCTTTCACTTACCGCAAGTGTGTCCCCTTTACATCCTTTCCCTGAATTATATTTTATTGTTAAAAAAAAAAAGACCAAACCTGCAAGGAATGGAAAAAAAGCAACACCTATTTATTCTTGACCTAGATTCCCCCAGTGTCACTGTTCTATACATTTGCTTTATCTTCAGACTTTTTGGGGGTTGAACTATTTGAAAAGAAAATGCAGATATCCTGACACATGACCCTTGATATTTCAGCGTGCCTCTCCAAAGAGAGAATCCCAATGTCATTATTTTACCCAAGAATATTAAAAATACTGCCATAATGTAATCCATCTTGTAAATTCTCCCAACCGTCACAAAACTGGATTCCATAGCTCTTATTTTCACCCCAGGAAGCAATCAATAAACAGTCAGTTGGCAGAGAGCAGAACGGCATCTCCAGTCCGATTCAATCCCCGTGAAGGTAAGGGGCTCTTGATACCATTTTCTCCACATGAAGAATAGGCGCTTCATCGAGACTAAAAGTAACCATTTTGGGTAGGAAGGTCTTCCTAATCAAATTCTCATTTCATAGGACTATCTACAAAAATCAAGTAGAATATTAAAACAATTACTCATATAGTTCACTTTTTAAAAGAAAAATATATTTCTTGCTAATTTTCTGATATTTGGAGGGATAGAGAGAAAAGGGGGCAGATGATTGCTTTCCCTTTAATTAGCTGCATAATTGCTTTCATTCTCCACGATGCTTTGACGCTGATGGTGTAGACTTAGCATTACATTGGGGACACAGGTGGCCCGTAGGTAAATATTGTTTTTGTGCATTTGGTGGTTAATTTGGAATAGTTTGAAACATAAACACCTATTCCTCTGCTCTGCGTGCATTTTTGTTTGTAGCACATAGATCACATCTCCTCGGAAATAATTAGGTTAAGTGATAACGCTCCGCAGCTGCTGAGTTATTAGCCAAATGCTCGCCAATGGGATCGCTCATTAGGACTCGTGAACAGGTAATCTTTTTTGACAAATGAACTTATAATTTTCATATTCATTTATGTAATATGCAGATATCTTCTTTTATATTGATTTCTAATGTCCTGGAACATAAGATGCTATATTTGATTTCCCCTTTTGAAGAGTATAAAATCATTACCGGCGCTAGATTAAACTCATTTTCAGTGGCACGAGGGTCCATTAGGAATTAGAGCCTATGGAGAGTGCTACTGCATGCATTAAGACTCAAATATTTTTTTCCGATTTTAACTTCAGAGGAAAGCCACATCTTCTGATAGCCCATCTTCACAAGAACGCAAACTCAAACGATAATCGCTATTCATATAAAGGTAGTTGTCCTGTCCTTGTTTAACCACAACTGCTGAATAGAAGTTAAATTACAAACAAAAGCAGGTGAAAGTGTTCATTTTTTCCCCTGCATCTGAGCCAGATTGTTTGAAGATCTAAACGGCTCCCTGAAAGCAATTTAAGAACTTCAGTGTGGAGCAATTTTTTTCTTGCTGAACTGAGAGAATGCCAGCATCTTCTCTCATGGTAAGTAGAAAAAGCTCACCTGATTTACAGCAGTTAATAAATACACCTGCAGCATCCCTATTGTTTTCTTCATTAAAAGAGTGTTGAAATTGGAACCCTTTCACGGTGCTACTGGGCATGTGGAATGATGCAGATACTCTGGAAAACAGTCTAGAAGTTCCTCACAAGGTTAAATAAAGGGTTACCATATGATCCAAAATTTTACCCCTAGGCAGATATCCAAGAGAAATGAAAATGCGTGTCTACACAGTTCAAAGCGGCATTATTCATAATAGCCCCAAGTGGAAGCAACCCAAATGTCCATCACCTGATGAGTGGAAAAATAAAATTGGAAATAGCTATACAACGAAATGTTACTTGATGATAAAAAGAAGTAATGCTCCATCATAGATGAACTGTGAAAACATTATGTTCCGTGAAAGAAGTTGCTATAAAAGAATAATATTTTATGATGCTATTTATATTAAATGTCCAGAATAGGCAGTTATATAAAGACAGAAAGGAGATTAACTGTTTCTTAGGGCTGGTAGGGTTAGGAGGCAAAGCAGTAGTGACTACTAATGAGTACAGAGCTTCTTTTTAGAGTGGCACCTGACACCAAGAACTGTTACCCGGAGAAACTATAATGTCCCACAGACAATTTTTGCAGGCTCTCTCTCTGCTAGGCAAGAATCCTTTTGGCCGAATAAAAACCCTTGCTGTTTCCTTGCCCCCAAAAGAAGATGACCTGGTCTAAAAATAATCCTTTCTTGTCTTTTATTAATAGCTCCCTCTCCCCTTTCTTGGTATAAAAGCCCTCTTTTGTATAGCCCCTTGGAGCACCCTTTCAGTTTCTAGGTGAGGCACCGCTCAATTCATGAATTGCTTAATAAAGCCAATTAGATCTTCAAATTTGCTTAGCTGAATCCTGATTTTTTAACAGAACTGGAAGGAAACATTTCTACAATGACCGAAAGACGTCCTGTAGCAGATCCTTTCTAATTGCTTTACCTGTGTAGATTCAAATCCTAGGGCTTTATGAGGTAAGTACTATTTTTAATCACCATTTCATAAGTGAGATAATAGATTGATTGGGGCTGGAAATATACATATATAAGTAAAAGATAATACAATTAAATATATGCATACAAGTTTTTAAAGAATGTTCACCAAAATATTAACAGTAATTATCACTGGTAAATGGGATTATGAATGATTATTATGTTCATCTTCGTATTTTTAAGTGCTTCCCCCCAATTTCTGCTGCAAATAAATATATATTTTTATGTGTTAATACATAAAAATACATGACATTTTAAACAGTCAACACTTAAATCTAAAGTCAAAACACACCATCTACCCCATAATCATTTATTTTCTACGTGCAATGCAGGTGAGAGAATTTAATGGAAGTCACCACATTCTTAGAAATTTTATTTAAAATTGGTAAAGCAGATAGAGAACCAGAGAAAGACATAATGACTACCAGTAAATTCCTTGAGGGAAGAGCTGCTTTCGTCTGTTTCCCTGCTCTGTCCGCAGCAGTTAGCCCAGTGCTTAGTGACAATGACCTGCGGAGAAACCACGTGGCCTCGGTGTCCCCATGGCCTCAGTGGTCAGTTGTCAAGGCGAACTGCAGGTGTCTGTGGTGACACAAGGGGGAAGTGGCAGAGGTGCCTAGGAGACCCCCTGGGTCCCCAGCAGAGGTTGGGGCCAACTTAGAGGAGAAACAAAGGGACACAGAGAAGTATGGCTTCTGTACCAATGACAGGCCTTACTGATCCTCATAAATCCTTTAGGGGGAGCCCTCATTTCTGGGAGCTAAGGCCCTGTACGAACAATGGGCAAAATGAAATGCATCAAAGTTATTACTGGTAGACGTTATTCTGTCTGGATACAACAGAACGTTGAGATGGTCAAATGTAGCGCCTTCAAAGCCAACAGGCATTTTGTGGTTTAATATGTACCAGCACCAAAACGAGAGTGGAATTCTACAGTATGACACATACCTTCAAATTTGCAAATTTCCTAACCTTTGAGGTTTCATCTAAAGTGTGGGCCTTGTATAGATTTGTTACAATATTTCTAATTTTGAGAACTGAATTACGATTACAACTGAGTTATAAGCTAAAGTCCTTAGGAAAAGATTAGTCTAAATAGGATATCCTAAAGAAGCGAAAATGTTTTTATATTTAGTTACCAGCCCTCAGTCTACAGTAATTATAATCATCAGTTTAAATGATATGGAAATTGTTGCTCCTGGAATTCCTTTCATTATTCTTTTGTTGCTGTTGTTTAGTGGACTCGATTTCCTTATCAGCACTGAGAAAATTTAGGCCTCGTTTGTAGAGAGGAATCTTGATGGAATTCAAATGAGTGCAATTTAATCCTAAGAATTATTTACCATACTTTGCCATATATAATGCGCACTTTTCCCCTCACATTTTTGAGAGAAAATGAGAATGCACGTTATACACGGTTGTAATGATTACATACCATGGGTACTCCTGTGTATAATGAGCACAAAAACGTTGATGCGCATCATACACGGCAAAACACAGTAGTACATTTTACCGTTTGGATTGCACTGTTAATAGCTAGTTATTAACCCACTACAGTAGTCCCCCCTTATCTGCTGCTTCACTTGCCTGTGGCCAACCATGGTCTGCAAATGTTAAAGGCAAATTTCCAGAAATAAGGCATATGTTTTAAATCTTAGGCCGTTCTTAGCAGTGCGATGAAATCTTGCGAGGCCGGGCAGGTACGCATCCCTGTGCCAGCATCTCCCAGCTGCAGTCCCTCCCCCAGGTAGTCACGTGGTGGCCATCTTGGTTATTAGGTCAAAGTCGCTGTGTTGCAGTGCTCGGGTTCAGGGAACCCTTATTTTACTTACTAACGCCCGGAAAGGCAAAAGTAGTGATGCTGGCAATTCAGATATGCCAAAGAGAAGCCACCGAGTGCTTTCTTTCAGTGAACAGGTCAAAGTTCTCAATTTAAGGAAAGAAAAAAAATCATATGCTGAGATTACTACAGTCAGAACAAATCTTCTCTGTGGAACTGTGAAGAGGGAAAAAGAAATTTCCAGAGCTACAGGCCAGCAACTAGTACTGTGCTTCTCTCTTTCCTTCTCCCCCTCCCTCCCTCTCCTTCTCTCTCTAAAAGAGAGAAAGAGAGAGAGAGAAATTTGTGCTAGTTTTGCTGTCGCACCTCAACCTGCAAATGCATCCCATCGCATAGGCGTTATATCATCTCGCGTCATCACGAGAAGGGTGAGTACAGTGTAATAAGGTATTCTGAGAGAGAGACTGCATTCATAGAACTTTTATTATACTGTATGGTTCTACTTTATTACTAGTTGTTGTTAATTTATTGCTGCGTGTAATTTATAAATTTATCATAGGTATGAATGTAGTGTAGGACAAACATCATATATATCTCCCCAGTTTCGGGCACCCACAGGAGTCTTGGAATGTCCCCTAACAGATAAAGGAGGGCCTACCGTATAGATGCATTACATGGCTGTCATGAGTAATGATATCTCTTGAGTGAATAGCTCCCAGTTGTACTTTAAATGTAACCTTTACATGCAGTTTGTGAACTTCGAGACTAGGCCTGTCTGTCTGAAACGACTGTTCCATCAATCATTAGGATTCTTGGTTTATTTTCGTGACCTGGGTATGTCACAGTTAGAAAAATTTTGGCAGTTGTTTAGTGCCATCTAGTGGCCAAGTTGTTGTGAACAAAAACTCAAAATATCTTGTTTAACAAAAAAGTTTGTTGCATTTTATTGTTTATTATATAATACCACTGAATGTATATAATTGTAATTTCAAGTGTTATAAATTAGGCTATAAATTGGGATATAGCCATCAAGTTTTAAAACTGTTTATAGCATTAAATAATGCATTAAATAATTGCTTTTTATTAGCTGATAAATATACTTAGTATTGCCCAAATAGCTTATAATCATTCTCTTTTATTAAAATCAAAGTTAAAAGTAAATAAAATAAAAATTAAAGAATTTAAAACTCCACACTCATATTTCTAATTCATCAAAAATTTTAAATGATGCTATTCAGAAGGAGTTAATAGTGCTATTAAGTATACAAAGATGAGATTTCTTACAAAATTACTTAGTTTGGAGAGCATGTGATTTACTGCAAATAACTATTCTAGTGAAAAAACCTGGCCAATTGTAGCATAACATTCTGTAGACTCTGT
>VMDR010013209.1:0-25306 GCA_007922815.1 Macrotus californicus | reverse complement strand
GACAGGTCAGTTCATCATTTCAGCAGTACACTTTGTTCAGTATGGATCTGCTCTTTAGGATGAGACCCAATCAGTGTCATCTGGTTAGAGCCATGGTTGGAACACTGGTGGTAAACTAAATATGAGAGGTCAATCTGTATAATGTGATGCATAAGATTCTAAAGTTCATTATATTAACACTCCGTATCAAACACTCAATACTCTCCACTCTCTAAAGCAGTGGTGAAAATGAGCAGTGGAAAAAGGTGTCATTGATGTTAGTGTTGAAGCTTTTCATCCGTATGAGGCACTGGGCATACAGTAGTGAGCAAATAGGCATTGTCTTTGTTTTTGTATACAGTTATAACTTTGATAAGTCCTACAGAGAAAAAAAAGTGTATAATACAGTAGTCCCCATCATCTGCAGGGGATACATTCTAAGACTCCCAAATGCCTGAAACCATTAATGGTACCACCACTGTATATACCGTGTTTTTCTTTTACATATGTACCTTTGATAAAGTTTAATTTATAAATTAGGCACAGTAAGAGATTAACAACAATAACTAACAATGAAATAGAATAATTATAACAATATACTATAATAAAATTTATGTGGCCTCTCTCAAAATATTCTTATTGTGCTGTACTCACCTTTCTTGTGATGATATGTGACGGTACAATACAATGCTTATGTGATAAGATGAAGTGAGGTAGATACACTGCACAAAGGTAGGGTCCACGTACCAGGTGGGGTGGTGCCGGACTGTGCAAGATTTTATCATGTTACTTAGAATGGCGTGCAATTTAAAACTTAAGGGTTGTTTATTTCTTGAATTTTCCATTTAATATTTTTTGGATGTTACCACAGATGACTGTAGGTAACTGAAAGCCCAGAAAGTGAGATTGTGGATAGGGGGTAGGGACTACTGTAATACAAAATGGAAGCTAATAGGAGGCTTGCCTATTTTTGGATTCTTGGGCAACTTGAACTGTGCTATAACATTTTTGATTTAGTTTGAACATGTTGAAATTTAAGATAATTTTTCTTATCCAAAGAAAGATAAAGAAAGCTGGATTTGCAGAATTCAGAGTTCAGAAGTGAGGTCTGGTCATCAAAACCTATATGGACAGTATTTGAAGCCATGTTTGTGAATGAGCTCACATAGAGACATACATAGGGTGGGAAAAGAGGAGGCCCTAGAAGTGAAGCTTCAGGAACTCCACAGTTAAGTGGTCTTCATTTGAGTCTTCGAATGAAGTCTGAGAAGGTTTAAAGAGGTTGAAGAAAGCCAAGGGAACTGGTATTAACAGAAGACATGGGAAGGGAATATTTCAGGATGGAGTAAAATGATAGCTGGCGTCTAAAGCCATTGAGATTGTTCCATTGAGTTACATGGTGGTCTTTGGTGACTAAGCAGTCTTCCAGTTTGAAGACTGGGGCAAAAAAATAGAGACAATAAATAAAGATAACTTATAAAAGAGAAGGAAAGATATGGGTAGAAGCTGGAGGGATTATGGATTGTATGTGAGGATTTAAAACAAAATTGGTGAGAATCTGACATGGTTAAAATCTGATGAGATGGAATGATTCATTTGAAAGGAAGAGATAAATCCACAAAAGGAAGAAGGGATAATGTATAAAATAAGATTCTGTAAAGGGAAGGAAGGACAAGATACAAATGGAGGGGTTGCTTTATATAGGAGCTTTGGGGTGGGAGGAAGGTTCATCTGTTGAGAGTACCTGCGGGGAGTTGGAGATTCAAGGTGAATGGAGTTCTAAAATGGTAATAACTTCATAGACAGGTAGATTGAATTAACCTACAGAATCATTTGAGTGTGCTGAATGTGAATGTAGAGTGACCACTAGTCTGCCCTTTTGTTCAGCAGTGTTGATCTGTATAGGAGAAGGGATGGAGAATATGATGAGTTATAGTTACTCAGGGTTGAGCACACGCAATAATTGACCAGTTAATGAACTTTGAGAAAGAAGGGGACAGGCTCATTTTCTGGTTTCATTTGTTATAAAACAGTAGAGAAGTGAAAGGAGAAAAGATAGATAAGGGAAAGAAGTGATTCTGTCAATAGATATTAATAGATAGTTGCACAACATTGCTCTGTGTACTGTGAAAAAATGTGTGTCTGTATGTGGTTATATAGAATGTCCCAATAAATCGTGTACACAGTGTATTCATATATATTTCAAAACTGGAGTTTACTAAAATTAACCAGGATATGATTGGGTTACTCCAAAGTCAAAGTGCTCTAAATATTCACTAGCACTGTTGCCAGTAATTCAGTATGTGTGTGTTATGTTTTTAACATCTGGAAGATTGTTTTATTGGAATGCTCTCTATATGTATATAACTCATATTTTGACTGTTTTCCATGTTATCAGGTATTGTGATAGGTCCTTTACCTGTTTTAGCTCATTTAATTCACTGCCCTACAGGATATGTGCCATTGTTCTCATTTTACAGATCAGGAAACTAAGATGAGAGATTAAATGGCTTGACTGAGTAAGCGTAGCTAGTATATGATAGATTGCAGTCTGTCCAGTCTCACTGTCAGGAGCCCATGTACTTAGCTATTCCAGTATACACACATATTATTTTTTATCTAGGAATATGAATTGGTATCTATTATAGCATCTGTGTATATCTTTTGATATGTGTACTAAAGCAGTTATTGACTGAGTAGAAGTGATTTAAAAAGACTCAAGGCAACAGGAACTAAAGATGTTCATGACTGTAAAGAGAGAAAAAAATCAAACTCCAGCTATCGAAAGTTCCATATAGGAAGTGACTCTCAACCCTTTTATTTTTTCAGACCCACCTTAATGGGGTATACTTTTCTTAGAAGCAGTGGCTCACTATAGTGGTAATTCTTAAAATGCAAGAATTGTAATTACAAACCAGTAGAAGTTATGTTATTTATATTGTGTTCTTGAAGAAGGGTATGGAATATGTTTTAGATGGTTATCTTAAATGATTAAATTTCAGAATACCAATCTTTCCGTAGTATTTAATTTTAACCTTGAATATCTGGAAATCTTACTAATCTAGAGTACAGTGGATATGCATTTTTAGACTTTTTTATCTGTTTTTTCACCATGCTTTGGAAATTTTGCCAATGATTTCTCAGGTTATGGAACTCATTAGTAAAGTCTAAAATTTACATTCCATGCTCATGAAGGTATGATGAAATGAATATATGATTTTCAGCTGCTGGGAGTAAAGATCACCACAACTTTTTTGGACCACAGTCCACCAAAATATATTACAAATGTTAAAAATAATTTTTGACTTAGTAATTTTCCTTATAGCATTCATTTCTGAGGAAATACAAATTGGAACATAAAGCTAAACATTGTAATATTAATTGTAATTAATAAAAGGAATGAATTGAAAATGAAAAGCGACCAGAAGATCTAAAATAGTTTAAAACTTCTCTACCCTTATGAACAAAATGTTATTCATTCTTAAAAATGTTTTCAATGACTATAATGACCTAGGAATATATAATATAAAAAGAAATTAGGTGGGAAAATTTGTCTGTAGCAGGATTACACACTTTGAATGTAGGCTGGTCCATTCCCACTCCACTCATGTGTGGATCTTAGAGGAGGAAAGTGCTAATACTGTAAAGAAAAATCAAGTGAGCTATTTCTCCAGAAACAGGATTTCTTGTTGACCATCCTTAGGATCCATTCATATACTTCTGGAAGGCTGTAAACTCTGAAATTATTTGCAAGAAGTTATTTTTGCATTTCCTTGGTGAGCAGGTCTGTTTTTTTGTTTTTTGTTTTTAACAGATTCTCTTAAGAATTGCAAAACCTGCTGAACAAACACAACCCAATAACAAACACACCAAAAGATTATGGACCTTTGCTGTAAACTATTATGACACAAGTAGCACTGCTTGTTTTTGCAAATAAAACTTTATTGGAGTATGCCAGTTCATTTTTATATTACTGGTTTCATTATACAGTAGGGCTGAGTAGTTGGGTTGGAGAAGAATGTATGACCCATAAGCTGCTTTCTGGCCCTTTAAGAAAAAGTATGTCAGCCCCTGTCCTAGATTCTCATTTATTCTTTACAACAATCCTGTGAGATAGATACTATTTTTATCTTCATTTTATGAATGATGCATCTGAGACTCAGAGGTTAAACAACTAACACCAGATCACACAATAGAAAAGGGAAATATATGAAGATTATAGTGGTTACATGTGGGTAATTAAATGATTGGTGATTTTTCATATATTCAAACTTACTATAGTGAGTGTACATAACTTATAAATCAAGAGGGAAGAAAATTATTTTTTAAAAAATTAGGTAAAACTGAGTTGTGAGAATCCTAAAACTCATTCATGCTTTCTTATTTGATTTCCTACCATGTCATCTGTTTTTATAAACTTAGAATGGATATGCAATATTTGCTTCCCTTGTTGGTGCTTAGCTCTTATTATGCAGTGCCTCCTTAACTCTTGATTTTATGAAAAAAATATATTTATAGTTTAAAACTTTCTGTATTAACTGAAGCAATTTTTTTAACTCTTGAGATTCTTTGTCCTCTGTTTTATATTTTGAAGTTAACTTCAATAACTATTAAGTGCTCATAACTTAATAGGTGCTTATAAAATGCTGCATGTATGTCTGTCTGACAGTACATAATTTACTTTTCTTAATATCAATCAAGTGAATTATTCTTATTTGAGGCATAGATCTAGATAAAGTATTATACAATAAAAGTGTCATATGAGATATTCCTTTCAAAAGAAAAATTTTGTTGTGTGCTACATGAAAAAGTTCATCCTAATAATTAGAGAGGATTTAGGAGGAACAGATCACAACCCCCCTGCTCTCAAGGAAATGAATCATCTAGTTAGGGAGAAAAAGCATATCTAAGCACTGCATTTACTGTTAGGACCTTGATCCAAACCACAGTCATCTTTCCCCTGGATTATTTTATCACCCTGCCTCTAATTTTTCTCAGTTTATTCTTCCCACAGCCAAAGTGATTCTTTTAAAGACATGAGTGAGGTCTCCTAAAATTCTATGCTTTTCTTTCTCAGACTCAAAGCCCAAAATCCTTAAAATGGACTGCAGGACTTTTTGATCCAGCACTTATCTATTACTCTTTACTTACCTTCACTTACACTATTATTTTTGCTCCTTCTTCAGTTTGAATAAGTATGCTTCTACCTTTTGACCTTTGCACTTGGGTTTTGTTTTGTCTGCCAGAAACATTTTTCATTTGGATATCTGTGTTTTTGCTCCAGGACCCTGTTCAAGGATCCTTTTATGAGAGAGACGGAGGTCTCCTGTGAACATTCCAGATAAAATGTCCAGTAGCATCCCACCTCTGACATTCTCTTTTCTCCTTACTTTGTGTTGTGCTGTTTTCCAAGGTACTTAACATCATGTAACAGATATTTGTACCTATTTTTCTTCAACTAAAACTGAAATTAGGGTACTTGGTACATAGTGAGCACCCAATAAGGTTTGAATAAATGAATGAGTAAATATAAATAAACCCTAAAACAGGAAAATGATGATTAGTGCCACTAAAACAGTGTATATTAAGTCCTCTGAAAGTTCAGGTGGAGAGACTACAGTCCTTCCAATAGAGCTAATTTGGGAATGTTTTAGTTGATGAGGTAATACTTGAACTGAGTCATAATTGTTAGCATTAAAATGTAGGCATGAAAAAGGAAGTGCTACGGGTAGGAGGATAGCAGATAATTTGTAAAAAGGTAGATGGCATGGTGTATTTATGAACGGGTGGTTAGTTGTCCACAGTTGTGATTCTTAAAAGTGTGATTCCCTCACCAGCAGTAGCATCACCTAAACACCATTAGCAATGTAAATTCTTGGCCCCACTCCAGACCTATGGAATCTGATACTTGGTCTGGGGGCCCAGCAATTTGTTTTTCCTAAGCCTTCTAGATGATTCTGATTCATTCTAAAGGTAGAAACCCCCTGGGCTAAAACATATATTCAGAAAAGTATTTATGGGTATTAAGATTAGAAAAATGGACTGGTCCAGATCTCAGCTTGAGTTTGAATTTTGTAGGAAGATCTGCAGATTTAAGGGCAAAGCAATGCCATTATTAATCTTAAAATATTGTTTTAAGTAAAGGAGGTAATAAATGAAAGCTTAGACAAAAAAAAGGAAGTGATAGAATATTTCGGAAAGTAGTCAGTCGAGGGCCTGGTTGGGTAATGGCAATGAAAGTGGAGATACAGGAACACTTTCAAGAAATGTGAAAATGAAGTAATTAGCATCTGGTTGAATATGGAGACAAGAAACAAAGAATGAAATTGCATTGGGTTTCTCATGTAAATATCTGGGAATATGGGAGTATTAACAGTAAATGGTAGAAGGAACAGTTAAGGAATCTAACAGTGGAGTTTTGACTATTGGGTTTGAAGAGTTAGTGCAGTCTACAAAAAAACAACAACAACAGAATAGCTAATCATTAGCCACAATGAACATATTTATTAATCTTGAGGATACTCATTCCATTTAAGAACCATGCATTCTCAGATAACTGATAATAAAGTTTATCAAAATATAGAACTGAGAATTTCTTTTTAGAAATACTTCATTCAGTAATAAGAGGCTGCTTCTGTGTTTGTGAGTTAACTTATCTATGATAATTTTCAAGTTTAAAATTTCCTTTTAATTTGGGGACAGGGGACTAAATATCAAAAAAATAATAGTCTGTCTAATTTGATCACATGAATTGTCTGCCATTATCAAGTTCACAAAGAGAAATTAAAGTCTAGAGTCTAAAGAGGTTAAGTTCTCAAATTCCTCCATCCCAGAATATTGCTTAATCAAAGCCAATGGGTTTCTCATTTGCCTCTATAGTTATACCTGGGGATTTTTCAGGAGCAGTAGCTTGGGTTGTTTTCCTCTGATTGGGAGTGGCTTCTTTTGCACCTCTGAAGGAGAATTATTTAAACCCCAGTCTCTTTTTGTACTTGCTTTTTGAAGAATCATGAAGGTCAGTAGGATAAACATTTATTACTCTACCCAGCTCAGTACCCATTAAATTTAGAAACACTAGTAATTCCTTGAATTTAGTACACAATACAGTTAACTCACATTACTTTTGCCAGTAGGATTTAGTGGTATCAGAGGGAAGATGTATTCACAGAAAATGGTACTAAGTTAATTTTGGTTTCAGCTTCACGAAGGTGCCAGTCAGTTGTGCCAACTGCCAAAGTCTTTAACTTGTATTTAAATTTTACTGTGAAAATTCATCAAGTGGTTAATTGTGCTAGTGTATGTTTACCATATTTTTGTGCGGTGGGAGCATTTAACCCAAACATAATCTACTTCTTTGAAAGTTGTATCTGAATCTACGTCTTACGGAGTATACAAATTTCCATGGCTGGCAGCCTCAGGCATCAGGTCTTACTTCATGTTTCCTCCTTTAGATATCCTTCACATTAAAAGGTTTTAATTTCCATTTCTTCTGGTACTTATGTGCTGCAGTAAGTCTAGATTCTGTTTAGTGGTCCAGCTTTTCTATATTTGCCTCTTGTAAAGAATGTATCACTTCTAGTGTAAAAAGCTCAAAGCACAGTAACCAGAGCCTTGGTGTTCTGCCCTTGTCTCTAGATTTCTCTGTTCAACAACCTTTTTAGTCTTATACTACCTTGGCTATTGCAACTCCCTTTGAAATTTTTAGGCCTATTATAAAAGCATTCCTGTTGTGCCCCATATTTGTGTAATTCGGATAATCATAAGCAAGTCCATGAAATAATGCTTTTAATGTTTCTGATGTCTGCCCTCACAGCTCATTGAAGACTACCTTTTCCACCAGTAGATATTTTTTTAAAAACATTTTATTTACTTATTTTTAGAACGAGGAGAAGGGAGGGAGAAAAGGTGGGAGAGGAACATCCATGTGAGAGAGAAACATCAGTCAGTTGCCTCTTGACCGGGGACCAAACCTGCAACCCAGGCATATTGCCCTGACCAGGAATTGAACTGGCGAACTTTCACTTTGGGGTATGACACCCAACCAAGTGAGTCATACCAGTCAGGGTTAGACACCCCTCCCCTTTTTAAAAAAAATTTTTAACTATGCTTTTAACTGTTCTAAGCCTTGAATAATTTGTTCTATTGGAAGTGTGCATATTCCTTTTGGTCACATTTCTTTCAGAAACAATAGGATATGCCATTTCAGATAAACATAACTGGGTTTTTTTGTGTTTAAATTTTGCCATATTTTTTGAAGATTTTATTAATTTTTGGAAAGAGGGGAGGGAAAGGAGAAACAGAAGGAGAGAAACATTGATGTGAGAGAGAAACATGTATTGGCCGTCTCTTGTTCGTGCTGCAACCAGACCAATTCCAAAACCCACTCATGTTCCCTGACTGGGAATCTAACCAGTGACCTTTTTGCTTTGCTGAACAACACCCAACCAACTGAGCCACACTGATCAGGGCCATTTTAGCCTATTCCTAGGTACCTCCTGTCTTCTTTTTTCTTTCTCTTAGCTTTTGGGTCCAGGTTTTAATATTCTTCAATGATCTCTTATAAGATATCCTGTAATGTCAGAGATGAAAGTCTGGGAATTCTGAGTTCATCAAAAAGCATTCATTAGCAAATAGATTTTGCCCACTCTTATCTCCCTGACTTAAAATCTCACCAGCTCAACATCAAATCTGGGATTGGCCTGCTATTTTGTTTTTCTTCAATGTTACATTTTCTTGTTCATTCTCAGGGGCCTAACTTGGAGTTCTTGGGAAACGCTGCTTTGTAGCACCATATGCCATCCTGTACACTGCCCTCTACAATAACCGTACACAGTCCATGCCTTACAATGGTTCCACTTAGGGTTTTTTTTTACTTTACGACAGCTCAAGAGCAATATGCATTCAGTAAATTGTACTTCAGATTTTGAATTTTGATCATTTCCTGGGCTAGTGATGTATGACAAGATACTCTCGTGATGTTGGGCAGCCAGCGGCAGCCAGCCACAGCTCTTCCAGTCAGTCGTGTGATCATGAGGTAAACAACCAATACCCTGCAGTACACTATGTTGTCAGTGCTTTTGGATATTGTGTTTTTGCATCCCCTCATATCTACAAAATGCCCATCTATGTTTCAGTGTGCTTCAGCTGTGTATGTTAATGGTGAATACCCATGTAACCATTCTGTTTTTCACTTTTAGTATAGTACTAAATAAATTACATGAGATATTTAATACTTTATTATAAAATAGACAGTGTGATAGATGATTTTGCCCAATTGTGGGTTAATGTAAGTGTTCTGAGCACATTTAAGGTAGTCTAGGCCAAGGTATGATATTCGGCAGGTTAGGTGTATTAAATGCATTTACAGTATCTTCAACTTATGGTGGATTTAACTGGTTGCAAATCCACTGTAAGTCAAAGAGCATCTGTAGTAATTTTGAAATGCACTTGAAATGCTTCAGGTATTGTTGAGGTATCATCTTTCAGTTTGTTTTTTTTAACTTTTCAAATCTGCACAGTCTTTATGTTACCTTATATACACAGTCTCAATTTTCTCTGTCTTATCATGGACTTTCTATTTTTTTTCAAAGAGCGTATTGTCATAGTTGGATTTCCATTGTGGTTCACTCTCAGATTTCCGTCCTACAGTTACCTTCTATTCCTCTGTTAGGTAGCTTTGGAACCAGTCACCCTTCCTTTCTAATGAATAACAACTAAAATATTCCTCCTCTCTCCCTAATTCCATCTTCAAGAACACATACTTCTAGTATATATGGTATATGTATTTCTTTTTCAAATCTGTCTAGTCTGACTTTTTAGGGTGAATTTAATGCTTAAGCAAGTCCCTCTCTTCTGTCTTAATCAACATAACCTTATTTTTTAGCTCTTCCACTGTAAGTGTGTCATCTTTTAAAAACAAGTTTAGTTCTTCTTGAGATTAAGCAAACCTAGTACCTAAAGTTAGTGTTTGAGGCATAGGCCTTTTAAAGTTCCCTTTTGGTCTTTGGATTTGTAATAATTTCTTCTGCGTAAGAAATGGATTTATACCCTCTATAATAATATGCCCTTCTTTATCTATTCACCTGATAAAATCCACTGGCCATCTTTGTTCAATTCAGATGAAATCTTGACATCTACAGCATTGATTAGATTTATGGCCTTATCATCTCAGAAGCTACTTAAGACCATATTCTGGAAGTGACTCTGGAAGCCTTTGGACAAATCACATGAATGTAAGAGCTGCTTTGAGAATTAAATTAAGAGAGAGAGAGGAACAGAATTAGGTCAGCTAATCTAGGATTAATACTAATGATTTAAAGGCTAGACATTGGCACACTAGTGTAATAAGACCCAGATGGAACTTAACCAGCTTTTTAGTTTAATGCTGTGGCATGTGGTCTTTGTTGAGAAACCAGACAGGAGGAACAACAACAACAAAAATTCTACCTACTAATGTCTAAAACACCTATATGGCTAAAGAACTTTAAACAAAATCAATAATATAGTCAATGCCTCAGCCACACCTGCAAAACCATCTGTGGCCAAGCCTTCCTAAGTTGAAGTCAGAGGCAGAGTTCTGTTTGGCTCACCCTACTTAAGACATTATCATGTACACATACATGTGTGGGTACCGGTAGCAGCAGGCACACACACACTCAGGTATGTTCACACCACATTTCCATTTGATGTCAATATACATTTTCTTCTGCATATATTTAGGGGTTCCCGTGCCTATGTCAGTTTTAATGTTTATGAGGGAAATGTTTGATATATTACTTTTCCTAGTGAGTTTGGAATCAAATAAAAAATTTGGGATCAACATTTATCTAAGTCTTTAAAGATGAGCCTACTACTTAACCTTCTTTAGACCTACTGAAGCGGAAAATTGTGACTTGAAGCAGATACTCAAGTAGTCGGAAGACCTTGGCCTGCCTCACACCATATGGATTCCTGCTATGGTTGGTAGCTTTGACTAGATAATCATGAAGATTTCTTTTAATAGTAAGATTGTATGGAATATTAAGATTGGGGGATGCTTACTCCATTTTCCATTTTGTAAAAGGTTTAGTCTTACTACATTTACAGAACCTATTAAAGGCCTTAATGTTATATAAATATCAAGAAGTAATGAGCTGAACAAACTATGCTTTATTGAACCCCCCAAAAAACTGGGTTTCAGATTGCTTGTTACTAAAGAGTATGCCTTTTGCAGATATCAAACAGTTTTAACTTACTAGACTGCACTTCGAAACTATTTGGTTAGTTTTTAAATATGATTATCCTGATTTAAAAGGTCAAACGACAAGTGACTCTTCTTTTTTTGAACAAAACTTTTCTTTATCTTGATTGTCAATGGAAAACTGTGGGGGGAAAAAAAGAATCCTCAGATACTGTTCAGGCATGAAGCATTTTATTTGTATTGCTTTATCTAGGATATGCTTCATCGGTCAATGAGTATTGAGCTAAGTAGTTGAAACACAGCAGTAGCTTTTGAATAGATTTTATTTGGGAGTGGCTGGTCTGCTTGCCAAAAGTGAGTAAAATTTGTTGTAATTAATCATTCCTGGAGACAAATAATTAAACATTTCAGATTTAATGAGATTAACCAAATAAAGGTTAACCTCATCATTTTCTTAAAGTGTACTGGTTATAATAGCTCTTGTTTGTTATGTGCCAGGAATTGTCCTAGATTTTAATGTGTATCTACTTAGTTCTTCAGTAGCTCTGTGATTAAAGTGATATAAAGTTTATTTTATGGGAAACTTAGACTGAAAAGTACTAATATAATAACCTTGCTAATATTACACAACTATTAAATTAGAAAGCCAGGGCAATTTGATTCCAAAACCTATATTCCTTTCACATGGCTGCCAGCCTACTTGCTTTATTTTTCTATCTGACATTTACCATAGACAAAGGTAACTCTTGATGTGTAGTTAGGAAACAAAGTAGGGAAAGTAGATGTAGAATTGTGCTTATGTTATTTAAATTAGCCTCCAGAAAGTAAATGAGAACATTGAAATTTAAGGAAAAAGACTGAACAAAATAGTTTTGTTTTTAAATAACTTTTAAAAATTGAGCTAACTTTATACTTAATAGAAAACAGGAAAGGAACATTGGTGTAATATTCACTAAGTTATAGACCTCACTAGAAATTTATCAGTTTTTCCACTAATGCTTTGTACGTTTCAGGATGTTATTGCTGACCTAAACATTGTATTTAGCTGTTATTTCTCCTTAGTCTCTTCTAGTCTGTAACAATTCTTCAGTTTTTCTTTGTCTTTCATGACCATGATACATTTGAAGAGTACTGATCAGTTTTTCTGTAGGATATCCTTCATTTTGAGTTTGTCTAATGATTTCTAGTGATTGAATGAGTTTGTACATTTTTGGTAGAAGTACCACAAAAATGCCATTGTGTTTTTCTTGGTGAACCATATCAAGATATTTATGATAATATCTTTATTACTTACTGATCATATTTACCTTGATGACTTGGTTAAGTTTGTGCCTGTGGGGTTTCTCCACTTCTAAAGCTACTGTCTTTCTCCTTGTAGTTGATAAATATCTTGAGGGAGATACTTTGAGACTACAAATTTGCACCTTAAACTCACCCACTGATATTAATGTTGATTTATGGATTTTTGTCTGCAACATTCATTTTTGTGTAAATACCTAATGGTGATTCTCTATTTCTTTCTTTCCTTTTGTGTTTATGTATTTGGATTCTACTCTGAGGAAGAGCTGTCTCATCTCTAAAATTTATTTATTTATTTGATTATTTGTATTATATGGACTCGTGGATATTTATCTGGTTCCATGGATTAAAGCCTATTATGGTCATCATTTTTTTTTTTGCTCAAATTGTTCCAGCTTTTAGCCATTAGGAGCCCTATCAGGTTGGCTCCTGTGCTTTTATATCCCATCTTTTTTTTTTCTCTAGCATTTGATTACTTTCTGACACCAAAAAATGTTCCAGTCTGATCTTATATTTTCCCTACTCCAGCCCTGCTAGAGGAGGGCTTTTGGAGCCTAAGTTCCTTGTGCTTGAGGAGCTCAAGTTTCTTTTTTTTTGGAGAGTAGTGTTTAGAAACCAAGGCTTGGCCCTAAATGTGCATATTGCTACTGTAATGTTATTGCTCCTAGGTTATCTCAGAAGATAGGACTAAATATATTTATATGAGGGGAGACTAAAAGACTGGAATTATCTTCTGGTGGGTGGGCCCCTTGAAGTACAGGCTTCCCCCAAGACATGAGTGTTCTAGGAACCCATCTGTCTCAGTGTACCAACTAGCATTGTTGTGAGAGGCTGCATTTGGCTTTGGGGGAATTTTTTTTGAAGATTCTTTCAAGGCCTTTACTCATTTCATGATGGATTTTTTAGGAGTGCACCTGCCTACACTACTTAGTGTTTAGCAGTTTTAGACGGAAAATGGCCCTACCTCTGCGCCCCACTCACCCTGTTCACCCAGTGACTTTTTTCTATTTCCCTGATGAAAAAAGTCCTCAAGGGAAATATTTTGCTGATGTGGAAGAGGTGAAACAAAAAACAGCAGAAGCACTGAAGGACATCAAAATCAATTAGTTCAAAACCTGTTTTGAGCAGTGGAAAAAACATCTCGGTAGGTGTATTGCATCAAATGGAGAGTATTTTGAAGGTGAGTGAAATTTAAACATGTAAGAATAAATACACAATTTTTTAATAAATAAATTCCATTTTGGGGGGGTCTCCCCTCGTATGTATAGTAGTTACATTACAATGAATAACATAATCATACTGAATGGGGCAGAGGAAAAAACTAAATGTTTTTTAAAATATTTAGTTTAGGTATTTAGAAAATTAGCAAATTTACCATATTTTGACGTGTATAATGTATACTATATTGTCCAAATTTTTGAGGAAAAAATAGAGATTTGCGTTATACATGGGTAGTACTAATTCTGTATCTATATAAATGTTTTTAATTCTTTTATTTATGTTTGTGCATTAAAAGTGTAACTCTAGAAAGTGGTAATGATATCTGTATGGGAAATAATACCTTGGAAATGATAATTGGTTTTGTTGAATTTATGAAGAACTTTTAACGAAAACAGTTTAGGCTAATGATTCAATGAAATGAAACAAAGACTGATGTATTATTATCCACAGAGTAAGATAGGTGATGCTGACTTTATCCACATAGGGTGAACAGCACAACATTTGTACATTTTAGGCGGGAGAAATTATTGGAAAATGTCAAAACAGTTTTCATACACTGCAAGTTTTAAACTAAAAGTTATTAAATATGCTAAAAAGCACGGCAACAGAGCTGCTGAGAGACACTTTGGACCTCCTCCCACAGAGAGTGCCATCAGATTGTGGAAGCAACAGGAAGAAAAGCTTCTTCAGATGCCTGGACAGAAGAAGGCAATGCCAGGGAAACCTCCAAAGTGGCCAGAAGTGGAGCAGGAGGTGCAGATCTGGATTCTGGAGCACCTCACACTGGGGGATGTCTGTTTCAACCAAGATGATACAAGAAGAAGGTAAAAGGATTGCAGGAGAAAAAACATTGATGATTTCTCAGGGACACCTAAGTGGTGCTTTAACTTTTATGAAGAGAGAAGGATTGAGCATGAGGACACGAATGAAACTTGCCCCAAAACTTCAAGCAGCCTATGAGAATCAAGTTTTGGAATTCCATTCTTATGTTTTCAGTCTTTGAAAGACTTACAACTTTGAGCTGTCCCAAATCACCAATGTGGACAAGGTCCCACTCACATTTGATATGCCATCCAACAGAACTGTGGACATCAAAGGAGCAGAGACCGTGGCTTTTAAAGCTAGTTATGAGAAAACACATATCACTATTATTCTAGCTTGTTGTGCAGATAGGACAAAGCTCCACCTATGACCATCTTTAAAAGAAAAATGTTTCCGAAAGAGAAGATTCCAAGTGGAGTTATTGCCCACATGAATGAAAAAGGATGGATAAATGAAGGAGGCATGAAAATCTGGTTTAACAAAGTCTGGTCACAAAGGCCTGGAGGATTACTTAAAAAACTAGCTTTGCTTATTTTTGATCACTTCAAAGCCCATGTTACACTGAGTGCAAAAGCAACCACAGCAGACTTGAAACTTGCTGTGATACCTATTGGGCTAATCAGCCAACTGCAACCCCCTGATGTGTCCACGTGCAAGCCCTTTAAGGCCCTAATGAAGAAAGAGTGGATGCAGTCAGCTGGTAATGATTTAACACCTACAGGCAGGATCAAGAAGCATCCATCGCCCAGGTTTGTGACTGGATCCTAAGATTGTGCAACAATGTCTAGAAAGAAGTGGTTGTGAAATAGTTTAAAAAATGCTGCATCAGCAACGCTGTGGATGGAACTGAGGACGATGCAGTTTACTGGGATGAGGAAAGTGACTCTTCAGAAGACAACGGTAAGATGGAAATTAAAGACAATAGTTCTGATATTGACAGTGATGAAGAGGTCTTGGCCTTCTGTGATGTGTTCATATCGTAAATTTATTATCGGTAAATTTCTTGTACCATAATATGTTCAAAAATAAATGCTAAAATTCATTTATAATACAAAAAACAAGTATCTAAATATAATTAAATAGAAAATTGAGTTAAAAAATTAAAATGAAAGATTTTTTTTCCTGAAAGTTTTGGTCAAAAACATGGGTGCGCATTATACACGGAAGCACAATATACATGGCAAAATATGCCACTTGGTGTATAGATTATATTAATCTTTTTTCAGCAGGTTAATATAGGCATATATTGTAGACATTTTTTGAATTTCATAATGAAAGATAATAGTAATGTGTCTTCTGGTTTCGATCTGGAAAGTGGATGAATTCACTATATAAAAAGGCAATGAAATTAGCAGTGAACAGCCTACTAACACCTACCATGAGATGTCTGAAACTTTGAAAGTTGATGAGAATGGGAGACTTCAGGGATGAAAATGACAGAGTTGTGAAGAGTCAACTAATAGAAATAAAGTCATGTTTGATATTGTGTTGATGATCTAGTCTAATATTACCTGGATTTAAAAATTAAGAGGATTGTGTTTGCTCAGTGATCAATTTGTGTTTGGTAATCTTTGTTATATTAGAAAAGATAACAGGTAAGAAACATAACCATATTTTAGTTAATCAATTTATGTGATATTCTGGGGGTTGTTAAACTGCTACATTTGTATTGTTTTTATACATTGGTAAATTGCCATAAGAAAACAACACAGATTTGGTGGCTTGAACATCAGACTATTTTCTCACAGTTCTGGTGGCTGGAAGTTCGAGATCAGGGTGTCAGTCAGGTTCTAGTGAAGACTCTCTTCCTTGCTTATTGACAGCCAACTTCTCTGTAGGTCTTGCCATGGCCTTTCCTCTGTGCAAACATGCGGAGAGACAAAGAGAGATCCCTTTTCCGCTTTGTATAAGGACCACAATTCTATCTGATTAGGACCCCTTTCGTACAACATCATTTAACATTAATTATCTTCTAAAAGCTCTATCTCCAAATATAGTTACTTTGGGGATTAAGACTTCAACACATGAATTTTAGGGAGACACATTTCAGTCCATACTAATTTGGATCATGTATGTTAATATTCCTAAATAATGAATGTCATTTTAACTTAATAGGTTTACATTAAGTCTGTTTTGACAGAATGAATCTGTATTCATTCTCAAAATAATTTGCCTTGTAAATTAAGATATAACAACATAGAGTATATACTGTATTCCTTATAGAGCAGGGTATATATATGCTCCTGTAAATGAGAGTGCTGAGAAAGTGCTGTGGGGTCATTGAAATCTTCCAGCATCTTTCTTTGGCAACAGCTCTGCTCTTCTCTTCAACTCCCCTTATGCCATGGCATACTTTTGGCTTTGGCTGTAACTTCTTTTAGCAGTATTCATACAGTTTCTGTAATTTATAGTAAATTGCATTGCAGTAACATTTGTTATGTCCTTCAAAATGTTATGTCCTTCAAAATGGGCGGGGTGGTGGGGGAAGTTTCTACCAGTCCCTAATGGACTGCTGATCTTTTTTTTAAAATATATTTTAAATATATTTTATTGATTATGCTATTACAGTTGTTCTGTTTCCCCCTCTTTATTCCCCTCTACCCTGCACACCCCCCCCATTCCCCCCCTTTAGTTCATGTCCATGTATCATACATATAAGTTCTTTGGCTTCTACATTTCCTATATTATTCTTAACCTCCCATGTCTATCTTCTACCTACCGTTTATGCTTCTTATTCCCTGTACCTTTTCCCCCTCTCTCCCCCTCCCACTCCCCCACTGATAACTCTCCATGTGATCTCCATTTCTGTGATTCCTGTTCTAGTTGTTTGCTTTGTTTGTTTTTGTTTTTGTAGGTTTTGTTGTTAATAGCTGTGAGTTTGTTGTCATTTTACTGTTCATAGTTTTGATGTTCTTTTTCTTGGATAAGTCCCTTTAACATTTCATATAATAAAGTCTTGGTGGAAATGAACTCTTTGAATTTTGCCTTATCTGGGAAGCACTTCATCTGCACTTCCATTCTAAATGATAGCTTGGCTGGATAGAGTTATCTTGGATGTAGGTCCTTGCCTTTCATGACTTGGAATACTTCTTTCCAGCCCCTTCTTGCCTGCAAGGTTTCTTTTGAGAAATCACTGATAGTCTAGTGGGCACTCCTTTGTAGGTTACTGTCTCCTTGTCTCTTGCTGCTTTTAAGATTCTCTCCTTATCTTTAATCTTGGCTAATGTAATTATGATGTGCCTTCTTGATCCTCTGTTTCTTAGACCATTTTCTTGGAAAATTAGAACTGTAATAATAGTTGATTTTAAAGATCCAGGTAAGTACTGTTCTTTGTTTGCAGCAACTTTAACAATATAACCATTATGTTAAGACTATTACTTATTAGAATACAAAAGAAAAAGAAATATGGAAGATGCGTTGCACTGTGGCCAGCAAGAACACATTCAGATTATTATTCACATTATTAGCTCTCATTAGCTGAGCATTTATAATAGCTCTTATAACACAGGAGAAAAAATTCAAAGCAAAAGTACAATGTAATGTGTATTATATTATATACGTTGAGGAAAAAAATGTGAAGGAGAAATGGTGTTAAAGTGTTATGTTAATAGCAGTATCAGCCATGACATTAAACAGTAGAAGACAATATGTAAATTTCACCCTATTTTGTTTATCTCTTCAAATGTATTGTGGCAAACATTGGAAGTGTTGCCTACAAGGACTATTATTGTGTTAGATTTAGGATCAGCTAGATCAGACAGGGTATTTACTAGCTGATTGTTGGTAAATGAAATGTTGGTAATGAGAATTGAAGCTGAAAAAGGTAGAAAGCTTCTCTTCTAAGGAGATAAGCCCAGCCCATAAATAGAAAGTGAATAAGGTTGTAAGTAGATAAGGATTAGGGCAAACTATTTGATACTGAGCACAGGAAAAATGTGAGACTGGCAGGTGCCTATTTTTTACGTGGTACAAAAATGGTATTGTGGCCAAAGAGAGGCAGTAAAGCTGGTCAACCCCTTCAGCAAAGAGAAAATTTAAAGCCAGAGAATCACTGTTTATCTAACATTCTTTCTTGGCCTGTGGTGGTTTAGAAAAGTCTGCTCTCCTTGGGGTCATAGTTAGTAGTAGTTTTTACTTTTCAGCTAGTAAGGACTACAAAATCTGGAAGGGATACATGTTCACAGAGATAATACCTTGTAGGTTCCTTTTTTATCCAACACAGTCTTAGAAACATTGGAGACATATGCTAGCTACCTAGTATTGCAATTTGGAATTGTCAAAGAACTGTGAGGGGTCTGAGAGTTTATCTAAGCCTGCCATAGTTTCATGGATGCTGGTAGAAGACATGAAACCCCTGGGTGAGAGATAAAGGACTTCATTTCCCATGGCACCGCAAGCAGCATGAGGTTCATGTTTATGGTGGTTCTTCTGATCCCTCAAGTCTCACAAAGGTGTTGTATGTGGCTCTGGTGGATCCTGCACTCAAAGTAGGTTTTTGTCACAGCTGAGAAACCCCAAGCTTAGGGAACCCTAGTTTTTTTTATAGTAGTCTGAAAGCATATCTGCCTGACCTTTGCTCCAGAGGGAAATGACATCATGATTATACTGGACAGTAAACAGCCTCACTGGTCTGGTGGGGAGACATCATCTCTATTTTTCAAGGTCATTTTCTATAAATATATTTGAAAAAGATAAAGGCTGTCAGGGCCTCTTTTTGAAAACTACAGGAATACAAGACACCCATGGAAAATTGTCTCCCAGCAGGAAGTGGTTAGTATGAAAAGTCCTTGAGCTCTGAGTGTTCTTGGCTTTTTTATTCTGTGCTAGTTTTTTGAGCTTTTAAATCAGACTTGGAAAACTTTCTGTAAAGGGGCAGATATTAAATGTTTTAGGCTTTGTGAACCATATAATTTCTGTCACAACTATTCAATTTGGCTTATGTCAGGAAGGCAGCCATAGGTAAAACATAAATGATGTGTTTCAATAAGACTTTACAGACATTGAAATTTGAATTTTACATGATTTTCACATATCACAAAATATTTTTTTAACCATTTAAAAATATAACATCCATTTTTAGCTTGTGGGTTTTACAAAAAGAGGTTGCAGGCCACATTTGGCTTGTATGTCATAGTTTGCCAACCTGTTTTATATGATAAATTTTTAAAATATAATACATTGTTCTAATCAGTCTTGCATTTGAATTAATGTTTTTATGTAGATTTATAGATATATATGATATTTTATAGTAATTGATGGTTCTAAAATATCTTCTCATAAATTATCCCAATTTAACTTCAGAGTAAGCATGCGAGATAAGCATTATTATCTCCGTTTTATGGTGAGAAAAGTAATGCATAGAGAAAGTAGGAGACCTACCCAATGACAGAGACAAGAATGATTATATTCTGGACTTTTTCTCCATAATATGTTATAGGTTCAATTTTAATAATCAGAGTATCATGCCACTATATCTTTAATATCCGTTTCTTGCCAGAAAGCTTAGACTTCAGTCTTACAAATAAAAATACTAATGTATGCTCATTTCTACTTTTCTATATTACTATATCCTAATATCTAGCTATTTTAATATTAAAAAGCAATTTGATGAAAGCTAAATATAGGAGGTGAAGAGTATTTGTTACAAAGTTTGGTAAAGACTCAGCAGGTGAACAGTACAGTCATTCATATAATATAGTTCTTTTTCACATTTTTAAAGATAATCATCACTTTATTTTTAGATGAACACCATGAAAATTAAACAATAAGGACCTGCCCCGCATCATTTGTGTTCATGATTAACTAATATTTTAATTTATCTAGCAAGTTTTTTTCAAATTTTTAAACTGGAGATGTCGAGAATATTTTCTATAATGCACTTTTTGGATTGCTTCCCTATCAGGTGGTTGAAGATTATGCTGGAAGATGGCAGGTCCCTTTGCCACAGCTTCAAGTTCTTCAGACTGCACTTTGCTGTTTTACATCAGCCAGTGCATCATTCCCAGATGAATGTGAGCACGTACAGTATGTTTTGAGTAGCCTTGCTTTGTAAGTACTCTTTAAAAATATTATAAAAATATTATTTATCATGATGTAATTGAAGTTTTTTATTATTTTCTTTGGGGAAGGCACCTTTCATAAAGTCTTCTCTCAAAAAAGAAATTAACATTTCTTTAAATATTTATGTTTAATTTTGAATATTTAATCACAATTTTACTTTTAGTTTCAGAGTTAAATGGAATTGTAATATACATTCTCAGGGTCACTACCAGCATTTCTTTCCTTTTTAATTCCTTAGATTGTTTTGGCAAGCTGTAATGGTAAGTCCCAGAATATAGCAATGAAGGCCACCATAATTAGTAGAGGAACCTTAAAAGGAAACTCTTGGTTTTTAAAAAAATACTTGTAGAAGACTTTGAGTTAAAGATCACAGTAAGGACTTCTGACTAAGTTGGAGGTGTAGGTAAACATGTTTTGCCTACTCACACAACTACAGAAAAAATTACAAGCAGATATCAAAAAAATTAACACCCAGAACCATCCAAAAATCAAGCTGTGGAGAAATGGAAATCGGACAACCAAGAATTTAAAGAAATCACATTCATCCAGACAGGTAGGAGAAGTGGAGATGTAGAGATGCATGGAGAAGGGTGGAGACCTGGTGTGATGTGTCGAGGTGGCAGAATGGGCGGTCAGTCACATTTTCTTGTTTGGTGATTAAAAATAGGGAGGGATACCTTGGGAGTGAAGGATCTCATGCCCAGGCCTGACCACACAGCCCAGGGTTCCATGGCCAGGAAGATAAATCCCCATAACTTCTGGCTGTAAAAAGTAGTGAGGATTGGGGCGGCAGAAGAAACTGCCCGATTTTCAGGAGACTATGCTAAAAGGACCTGCACAGAGTTAGAACTTACGCACGCCCACTGCTTCTGAGATTCAGCACCAGGGCATCAGCTAGAAGGTCACCAATAACATACGGGGGGTAAGTGAAGTGACTGGAAACAGGGTGTGTGCTGGGCAAACCTCGGGAAGCCAGGTAACAACATTTTCTTTTCTATGAGCCCTTCCCCCACACAGAGCAACAAAGCGGTGAATTGGGTTGCCTGATCCTGGCGATTACCTAAGGCTCAGCCCCAAACAACTTACAGGTGCCCTTTCTATAATAGGCCATGCTACTAAGACAGAGAGTCAAAGCAGCTCTACCTAATACACAGAAACAAACACAGGGATGCTGCAAAATTGAGGAGAGAAAGAAATACGGCCCAAAAGAAAGAACAGAACAAAACCCCAGAAAAAGAGCTAAGTGAAATGGAGATAACCAATCTAACAGATGCAGAGTTCAAAACACTGGTTATCAGGATGCTCAAAGAACTCATTGAGTAAGGCAACAACATTAAAAAGACTCAGGCAGAAATGAAGGTTAAACTAAATGAAATAAAGAAAATTCTACAGGGAACCAACAGTGGAGGGGATGATGCTGAGATTCATATCAACGATTTGGAATATAAGGAAGAAAAAGGCATTGAATCAGAACATCAAGAAGAAAAATGAATTAAAAAAAAAACAAGAATAGGATAAGGAGCCTCTGGGACATCTTTAGACACACCAATGTCCGAATCATAGGGATGCCAGAAGGAGAAAAGGAAGAGCAGGAAACTGGTAATCTATTCGGAAAAATATTGAAAGAAAACTTCCCTAATTTGGAAATAGACATGCAAGTCCAGGAAGCACAGAGTCCCAAACAAGTTGAACCCAAAGACAACCACTCCAAGACACATAATAATTAAAATGCCAAAGGTTAAAGATAAAGAGAGAATCTTAAAAGCAGCAAGAAAAAAGGAGAGAGTTACCTACAGGGGAGTTCCCATAAGACTGTCAGCTGATTTCTTAAATGAAACTTTGCAGGCTAGAACGGACCGGCAAGAATTATTCAAAGTGATGAAAAGCAAGGACCTACAACCTAGATTACTCCATCCAGCAAATCTATCATTAGAATGGAAGGGCAGATAAAGTGCTTCCCAGATAAGGTAAAGCTAAAGGAGTTCATCATTACCAAGCCATTATTATATGAACTGTTAAAGGGACTTATTTAAGTAAAAGAAGATGATCAAAACTATGAACATTAAAATAACAAACTCACAACTGTAAACAACTTAATCTAAAAAAAAAACTAAGCAAAGAAGCAAAACAAACAATCATAGATATGGAGATCACATTTAGGGTTATCAGCTGGGAGGGGTATGGGGGAGAATGGGGAAAAAGATGCAGGGATTAAGAAGCATAATAGGTGGGTACAAACTACACGGGGATGTTAAGAACAGTACAGGACATGGAAAAGCCAGATACTTATATGCATGACCCATGGACATGAACTAAGGTGGGGATTGCTGGAGGAAATGGGGCTATTGTTCGGAGTGGGGCAAAGGGGTAAAAATTGGGACAACTGTAATAGCATAATCCATAAAACATATTTTTAAAAAAGTAAAGATCACAGACATGTTTATCCTTTTTACCTTCCTAGATCCTACTAAAATTATAGTAAAGAATTAAAAGTTAGAAATACAGTGAAAAGAAAAGTCATCAGTGAATGAAAGATTTCAGCAATTTTCTGAGGGACAGAAAATAGATAAGTGTCATTGAAACATGGCAGAGCAAGTCACAAATTAATTTGATTTTTGTGTGTGTGTGGTTTTTGTGCCTCAAATTGCATTTACATCACAGTGGTGGGTTTTGATATCATTTATCAACATTACAAAATAGAATAGAAAATATGAGTATGTCTCATAGGATAAGTATTATCTTGTGAAATGCTTACTGTTTTATTTATTTTTATATCTAGTCATATGCCAAATAATGACTTTTGGTCAATGATAGACTTCATGTACAATGGTGGTCCCATAAGATTATAATGGGCTGAAAAATCCCTATTGCCTAGTGATATAGCCATCATAATGTCTTAGTGTAAAGGTTGCAAAATTCACCAAGGCTGTGACTGAGCTGGCAAATAACTTTAAGCAGGGTGTGCATGAGAATGATAATGAGGAATTCTAAGAGGTGGTTCCTGAAGAAGTGAGTAATGTGGATTTGTTGGAACTGGAACAGGAATGTATAGCTGAAGAAAAGGAAAGAAAAAAGGAAACTGCAAAAGAAAAAGAAGAAAATTGATAGTTCAGGGTTAGGAAAAGCTTTCGAAGACCTCATCAGGCTTCTTAAAACGTTTAAAATCTGAACTCCAACATTGAAAGGTTTTCATTAATAGAAAGAAAGGTTGATGGTGCATTATCTGCATACAAAACAATCTATGAGGAGAAAAAGAAACAAACCAACCAAACTACCATGGACATATTTCATCTTCCATCCAAGTACTAACTAGGCCCGACCCTGCTGAGCTTCTGAGATCAGACGAGATCATGTGCGTTCAAGGTGGTATGGCCGTAGACCCATGGATATATTTCAGAAAGCAGTAAGACATCAAGAAGAGCCACACAGATCCTTCGTGATGTATTCCAGGAGAAGACATTTGTTATCACAGGAGAATAAAGCTCCATATGTGTTACTGTCCCTGAAAACCTTCCAGTGGATAAGATGTAGCGGTGAAAGACAGTGGTGTTGATGACGCTGACCCTGTTTAGGCCTAGGCTAAAATGTTTGTGTGTTAGTTTTAAACAAAAAAAAGTGTAAATAGTAAAAAATAGAATTAAAAATAGAAAAAAACTTACGGAATAAGAATATAAAGAAAAAATATTTTTGTACAGCTATACATGTTTTTTAAGTGAAATGTACTTATAAGAGTTAAAAACTAAGTTTATAAAGTAAAAATGTTATATTAAACTAAGGTTAATTTATGATTTAAAAAAAGAACATTTTTTATAAATTTAGAGTAGCGTAAATGTACACAGTGTTTATAAAGTCTATAATAATGTACACTAATGTCTTAGGCCTTCAAGTTCACTCACTACTTTCCCAGATACCCACACAACTTCTAGTCCTAGAAGTTTTATTCATAGTAAGTGCTCTGTGCAGGTATTCCATTTTTTATCCATTTTGCTGTCCCTTTTCTATTTTTAGATATGTTTAGATACACAAATAGGTATAGTTGCCTGCAGTATTCACTACAGTAACATGCTGTACAGGCTTGTAGTGTAGAAGTAGAAACAGCTGGCTATATCTTATAACCTAGGGGTGCAGTGGGCTATACCACCTAGGTTTGTGTAAGCGCACTCTGATGTCCACACAGTGTCAAAATCCCATGTTGATGCAGTTCTCAGAATATATTCCTGTTGTTAAGCAACTCATGACTTTTTTGTAAAACATTTTTTAAAAACTGCTGGTAGTAATTAAAACAAAATGATCTTCTACCTTATTAGAGAGGAGAACGTCATCTGTCCTTCACCCCTACCCCCGGAAGCCTGAAGAGGTGTAGAATTTGAACATGCGAGGCTTGAAATGGAGTAGGGAATGAGATATGTTGGAAGTATGCGGATTAAAGCATTAATAGGTTTTCCATATGGGCCAATCACCAGGCTTTGGGACCAAGGGTAGGGTGGAAAATGGTATTACTATTTTTTTTTAACATTCTGGCCATTCTATCTCTTTGAGACAGCTAGCTGGTAATTATCCCAAGGAGAAACTCACCAGTCACCAAACCTGCAACTCTTCGGTTAGAAGATATGCTTAAGAAACTTCCAATTAATTTGCTTATGGCTTTATTCTTAAAATTAATGGGTATTCAGGAATCATCAGACACATATGAGGAATACTCTAACATGAAAACAATAAAAAATTCTGGAAGAAATAGTGTTAATT